>JAPFFP010114614.1:0-18288 GCA_026153255.1 Solanum medicagineum | reverse complement strand
TAATTTACATAAATGAAGCTAGAAGTTAACATACCTTTCAAGCTCCTTACTAGACCCAAGTCTTCATAGCCATCAAATCAAGTGCTTCCTTGACCAACTATCGCCTCCACGCCACTTAAGGGACCCAATATACCAAGCTTGAAGCGTCAAATAATCGAAAAATCGAAAAAAAATGAAAATCTCCCTGAGTTACTGTAGCAACCCGAGAGGGTTGATTATGTTTTCTTGGTTGCTCTCTCTTTTTTTTTCCTTAAGTATGGGAACTCTTCTCTTACACAAGAGATGTATACATATATATAGGCAACAAGTCTCCACTTGAACCAATCAAAAAGAGCCATAACATATGACCCCACTAACAATTTAAATCTTAAAGACTACACTTTAACATTTGGCCCCAAATTTTACCAAATTGAACCAATTTAGGACTTACAGGTTCTAACATATGAGTTCTAACATCCTACCCCCCAAGAACATTCGTCCTCGAATGTTATACTAACCATGCAAGTTTTGTCTATAATACCATATCTGACAATGAACAGCTTAGTTATCATACGCCGTGCTTGACAAGGAAAATGAATTACCTGAAGTTACGGGAAATAAATGAGGGTATTTCTTCTTCATTTGCTCCTCCTCTTCCCAAGTCAGCTCCTCTCTATTATTATTGCGCCACAACACTTTAACTGAGACTACATCCTTGTTTTGAAGTTTCCTGACTTGACGGTCTAATATAGCGATGGGTTGTTCCTCAAAAGTTAGCCCCTTCGTAACCTGTATATCATCTATAGGAAAAATTCTGGAAGGATCACCGATGCATTTACGAAGCATGGAAACATGAAATACTGGGTGAACTCCCCTCAAATCCGCTGGCAACTATAACTCATAGGCAACATTGCCTATTCTGCGAACGATCTGATACGGACCAATGTACCTTGGGCTGAGCTTCCCTTTCTTACCGAATCTCATAACGCCCTTCATGGGTGATATTTTGAGGAATACCCAATCTCCAACCTAAACCTCTAAATGGCGACGGCGATTATCTGCATAAGACTTCTGACGGCTCTGAGATGCTAGTAACTGCTCTCAAATTAGTTTCACTTTGTCCACCGCTTGCTGGATTACATCTGGCCCAATCAACTCTGCCTCCCCAACTTCGAACCAACCGATCGGTGATCGTAACTTCCTACCATATAATGTCTCGTACGGTGCCATTTGAATGTTGGAATGATAACTGTTATTATATGCAAATTCAATCAACGATAAGTGCTTATCCCAGCTACCTGGAATGGTAACCCCTATCATGCTTATCTCAAATTCTCTGCTCATTAGTTTGACAAATTCTTCAGTCATGAGTACATTTTTTATCCAAATATGATATCATCAACATATACCTGCACAATCAACAAATCCTTTCCCTTTGTTTCAGAAATAGTGTATTATCAATTTTACCTCTAGTATGTCCATGATCTAGGAGGAATTTTGACAATCTTTCATACCAAGCTCGAAGAGCGTGTTTCAACCCATACAATGCCTTATCAAACTTGTATACATGATATGGAAATTTAGAACTCTCAAATCCAAGAGGTTGCTACACACGTACCTCCTCCTTCAAGTAGCTATTTAAGAAGGCACTCTTAACATCCATTTGATAAAGAGTGAACTCCTTGTAGGCTGCAAAGGCTATGAGTAACCTAATAGCCTCAAGTCTGGCAACTGGAGAAAAGGTCTCATGATAGTCTATACCTTCTTCCTGATTATACCTTTGGACTACCAGTCTTGCCTTGTTCCTTGTAACTGTTCCATGATAATCAAGCTTATTTCTGAACACCCACTTTGTGCCGATGATAGTTCTTCCTTCTGGCCTAGGCACAAGATGCCATTCTTTGCATCTTTCTGATTTAGCTCTTCCTGCATTGCTAGTATCTTATCTTTATCCTCCTATGCTTCCCCTACCTTTTTTGGTTCTCTCATTGACAGAAAGGCTTGGAATGCACACAGATTCTTCATCCATGATCTAATTGTGATTCCAGAAGTTAGATCAGTTAGCACATTTCCCAAGGGGTGTGAGTCCTGATATTTGTAACTCTTTACCACAAACCCTTGCGTCTATTCAACATTTACAGGTTCTGATTGGGCAGATCCCGAATCAGCAGATTGAATTCCAGAATCTGTAGTTCCTCCTGACTGTGAGCTTTCAGGTTGTCCTATAGAAAAACATGATTATGCTCAAGAGGAACCAGGTTCCATTTGTTGTTCCTCTATCCTATGTTCCAGCTTATGTTCATATTGCAGATCAGTCTAATAAATACCTGTATGTTCATTAAAAACCACATGAATGCTTTCTTCTACACAGTTAGTTCTTTTATTTTAGCACCTATATGCTTTACTATGTGAAGAATATCCTCGAAAAATTCCCTCATCACTTCTGACATCAAAAATTTTCAAATTATCGTTACCGTTATTATGAACATAACATTTGCAGCCAAATGTCCTAAAGTGGGAGATACTGGGCTTTCTGCCTTTAAGTAATTCATAGGGAGTTTTCTTCAAGATTGGCCTTAACATGCATCTATTTAAAATGCAAGCAACAGTATTTATGACTTCAACCTAAAAAATTTTAGCCAGGTTACTAGCAATCATTATTGTTCTTGCCATATCTTCTTAAGTCCTATTTTTCCTTTCTACTACTCCATTTTGTTGTGGTGTTCTAGGAGCAGAGAAATTATGATCTATACCATTTTTTGAGCAGAATTCTAGAAATTTTACATTTTCGAATTCCGTTCCATGGTCAGATCTTATGCATTAGGGAAGTCTCCAACTTCTTTTCCATTTTGTTGATGAAAACAGAAAAGAGATCGAAGGACTCTTCTTTACAAGCTAAAAATAGTGTCCAGGTAAACCTTAAGTAATCATCCACAATGACAACTATATACCTTTTACCTCTGCTTCTTACCCTTATGGGTCCATATAGATCCATGTAAACCAGTTCCAAGCACCTGGTTGTACTTACCTGGCTTTGACTTGAAGGATGATTTTACTTGCTTCCCCCTTACACATGCACTGCATATTTTATTGTCTTTGAACTTAGTTTTAGGCAACCCTATAACTATGTCCTTTGACGCCAAAGTGTTTAATTGCTTCAGGCTTGCATGTCCAAGTCTTTTTTGCCATAGTAAAGGATCATCAACAATAGCACTCACGCATTTCAAATTTGTACCTGGCATTCCCATGATGTTGGCCTTGTACACATTTGTATGCCTTTTCGCTAGAAGACCTTTGTATCCAACTTTTTTTACCCTGTAACAGAAGTGAATGTTACCTTGTTACCTTTATCACACAACTATGATATACTAAATAGGTTATGCTTCAATCCATCCATATGGTAGACCTCTTCCAGCACCCTTGGTTCATTTCTTCTAATCTTTCCAGCTCCAATAACAATACCCTTTCTTCCATCTCTGAAGGAAACTTCCCCCCCTTTTTATAGGTGCAAGTGAAAGGAATTTGAGTTTGTCTCTAGTTATATGCCTTGAGCAAGCACTATCCATGCGTCAGTTCTTGCTTTCTTTCACTACAACCTGCAAAATAAATCAGGGGTTAGTTTTATGAACCCAGACTAGCTTAGGTCCTTTCCTGTTGTATGAATGAGATCTCTTCTTGCCCAACTATGTAACATGTTCCTTGACCTCTTTCTTTTATCATTCTTAGGCCACTTTTTGTACAAATGACTAGTGTTCCTGTTCGTAACATTATTTGTAATTGGACACTCAGTAGTAGAATGACCAATTTACCATAAAGGTAGTACATGTCAGTAGTGGTGACATTCTCGTGATAGTATCCTATTCTAACTTTCTCATTAAGACTCTTATTTCCTAGATGATTCATTATTCTAGATGACTGAGTCCACCTATTAGCCCTTTCTAAATCAAATTTTAGGATGGAAATTTCCTAAGTCAGATTTTTGACCTTCTCTTTTTCACTAAAGAACTCAATTTTACACTCTTTCAATTCAGTTTTAACCTTTTGGTGTTCCTCACTCATTTTGCTCTTACGCTTTTCAACCACTAACTTTAGTATCTCAGGTTTTAAGTTTAGCAGTAAAGCATCAAGATTTTTGACATGTTTCTTCAACTTGTGATTCTCTTCATTAGCTTCTTTCAAACAATTTTTGACCTAAAGACTTTCAAACTTTTGATATGAAAAGTCTTTGATCAGCTGATTTTTTTCATTAACTATCTCTTGAAAATTATCAATTAGCCTATTCATTAGCAAGATTAGCTTTCTTTTTGAAAAAAGGTGTAACTTTTTCTTTTAATTCAAGAATACTTATCTCAGACTTGTCATCCTCCTCAAGATCTGAATCCTCAGTAGCCATGAAAGTAGTTTTGTCTACATCTTCAATATCTGACTCCTCAATTCAAGACCCCCAAGGCAGCCATCATAGCATAATCCTCTTTCTTTTTTTGCTTAGCAACTTTTTCTTTTATTTCTTTCTTAGCTCTTTCCTTTTTCCACTCAATTTCCCATTGTGGACATTGTTTGATATGATGATCCATTTTTCCACATTTGTAGCATCCTGATGGATTCTTATCATCAGACCATTTCTTACTTCCTAAGTCTTCTGACTACTTTCGACTACTTGTTTCTCGCTTGTCTTTTCCTTTTCCTTTCCTGAGGAACTTCTTGAAATTTTTAGCTAGAAAAGCGATCTGATCCTCATCTAGATCTGATCCTTCATCATCAAAAGAAGCCTTCAGAGCCAGTGATTTCTCACCTGCTACCATTTCTTTCTTTTGACCTTCTATATTCATTTTGAGATTTTCAACCAGTTCATTTAGAGTCATAGTTTCTATATCCTTAGCTTCTTTGATGGTATTAACCTTCACATACCACTTAGCTTTGGGTAAAATTCTAAGAATCTTATCAACTTGTTCCTCAATAGTGAGTACCTTACCCAAAGAGGCCAATTCATTGATGAGCAGTGTGAATCTTGCCATCATGTCCTGCAGAGACTCATTTTCCTTCATCTTGAAGGTTTCATACTCAGTAAACAGCATGGCAACCCTGAACTTACGAACTTGAGTGGTTCCTTCAAGTGTAATCGTCAATGCATCCCAAATCTATTTAGCAATATTGCAATTCAATATTCTGTATACTCATCAGGTCCCAGTCCATAGATCAAAATGTTTTTGGCCTTAGCATTTTTCCTCATAGCCATTAGATCGTCAACATTGAACTCCCTTCTTTCTTTAGAAACTTGTTGATCTTCCACAGTTTTCATGGGAATGGTAGGCCCAATAGCGATCCTATCCCAGAGCTTGTAATCTTCTCATTGCATAAAGTCCTCCATTCTAGCCTTCCATCAACCAAAGTGAGTTCCATTGAAGAGTGGTGGCCTGTAACACCCCGTAAAATTACTAAAATGCCCCTAAACTTTATCGTGCGCACAATGTATCTTCCCAAGGTCTGATGAAAAATCTGAGACCGGATTTGCGATCAATGCGATAAACTAAGTCGAAAAATGGTCTCGACTCGGCTTTAACGCGGAAAAATGCAAATTATTTTTTCCAAAGTGAGCTTAAAACAGTGAGATTTCCGCGTCCCTTCCGCGACACGGAGAGGACGCGGAATCACACTTTGTTGTTTTTCAAAAATTTTATGGGGAACAAAAATTCGCGAAAAAGTGTATAAATACACTAGTGCGCGTCACGCACTAGTTTGTGGAGGAATTAATTTTTTACTTTTAACTCGGGAGGGGAAATTTCGTCCTTTCCGATATATTTTTACTCCCCCAATTCAGTTTTTAAGCATATTTTCGTACAAAATGGTTTTCAACCCAAAAACTATCCTAAGTTTATTAATTTTATGTTAAGTCTAAGAGAGAAAAAAGAGAGAAAATTAAGGGTTTCAGAAGAGAATTCAAGGTTCTTCAAAGATTCGTCATTCCCAGGTATATAAAGGCTACCCAAAAGCATGAGATTGATCTCCCATGTGCCAATGTAGATTTAAGATAGCAAATTCATGTCTAGGAGCCTTGATGTATGAATGCTTAAAGGTTCTTGAGAAATTACCTTAAATTCTTGAATAGTTATTTTAATTTCTTGTTTACTAGATTGAATTCTTATTTTAAATCTTTGAACAACAAGTTTATATCATGAACTGATGATCATCATGTTTAAAGCTTGCTGTATTTTTACCTTATTATATGATTGTGCCTTGATCCTTAAAATTTCCTCTCTATAATGGCTTGAATAATGAACTTAGGGGATCTCTAGAGCCTTGAAGGTCTGAGAATGATGTTTGACTTTGAGTCTGAGTTCTGAATTGAGTGTGTGGATGACTGTGATAGCTGAAACTATTGTGGATAGAGTTGAATGGGTATAACTCCTTATATTGGATAGAAAATCTTGCCCGTAAAGGTTGGGTGATGAGGTTTCTTGAAGGATTGATAGATATATGAGCATGTTGAGTCCTGAGAGGAGTATTAGCACTGAAATGGGTAAGAGTTAGCCCCACTTGCACCTATTAACTACGTGGACAACGTAGGAGAGAATTGGACCGTGAAAATGGATGTTTCCTTTATCCCGAAAGGGGACTTGACAGACTATTGGATCCACTGACAGACTCATCATTTACCTCGGCAAGGTACTAGACGGATGTGGCAACGACATCTGTTCGTTGTATCATTACCGGCTCATAGGTAGTGGTTGTCAGTTATAGAAACTCTTAGATAGGTTTCATAATGATAGAACTCCGAGGTGAAGTGAATGTTTAATGCTTGATAGCTAGTGACGTGATAGAGTCTTGTCTCTTATATCTGAGGTGAGGCCGGGTGATGGACTGGTGATGATTATACTCTTTCTTTTTTCTTAGCCCGTTTTACATCCATGTACTAACGCCCCTCTGGCGCTGCATCATTTTATGATGCAAATATTGTAGACCAAGGACTTCAACAGCCCGATCATTGAGGTTCAGAGTTCCCTATTCCTGACAGTGGTGAGTCCCCCCTAGCATTTCAGAGGATATTTATTTTATTATTAGACAGTCTCTTTTTCTTGATAAATGGTAGCCATGGCCTGTCATGGTACCGCTTGAGACTGTAGTATAGAGGCTTCATAGACATAGATGTGGATGTTGATGTCGAGGGTTCTTTCCCTCTTTCTTTCATTCTTTACATTTAAGATTTTCGTTATTTATTCTAGTTTTCTTATGATAGACTGATATTGACAGTATGAGCCTACTGATAAGATAACATTTATATTCATTATATCATTTCTTTTCCACTGATGAATTGACTGAACGCTGGCAACGAGATTGAGTGGTTCGCTTGGGGGTAGCAATAGTCTCTGAGTGCCACTCACGTCTAAGGTACCCTCCCGGGGCGTGACATGGCCTTATAGATGATTGTCCTTCTTCAAGTTCAAGAGGTGGTTGTAACACCCTTGTGAAATGACGAAAATACCCCTAAAATTGACCTTGTGCGTAACATGTCTTTCTTTGCTTCGTTTACAAATCCGAGACCAAATTTGCGATCAATACAAAGCATCGAGTCGAAAAATGGTCTCGACTCGATGAAAACTTGAAAGAACATAAATTACTTTTTTCAAAGAAATTCTGAAACAGTGAGGTTTCCGCGTCCGCTGAGAGAATGCTGAACCAGACTTAGTGGTTTTTCGACAAATTTACGAAAAGTGAGAATTTGTGAAAAAGTGAGAAATAACACTGGTGCGTGTCCGCACTAGTGTATTTCCGGAGCAGATTTGTTCTTTTAATGGGGAGGGCATTTTTTGACTTTTTCCACACCCCATATCCTAAATTTGTGTTTTGAAGTCGTAAACAATCCCTAAATCATATTTCTACCCTTTCATCCTCTCAAAAACAAGAAACCCTTCTCATAACTTCAAGCGTAGGAATTCAAGAACAATTAGGGCGTTCAGGATAATCTTTTCAATCTTCGAATAACTCATTCCAAGGTATGTAAGGCCACCTAAAAAAGTATTATTTTGACACTATATTTAGAAATAGAAGCTAGTTTTATCATGAACTTGCAAGCATTGATTGATACTAAATTCATGTAACTTTGTAAAGTATGTTAAATTTCATGGAAAACTTTATAGATTTTTGACGAACATTATGATTATTGATCACTATAACATCCAATTCAAGAATTGTTATTAAGTTTAGTTATTAAATTTATATTCAATTATGATCAAGATTCATTATTGTTGATTTTCTTGAAAATCTTGATGCCAATTCAAGAAAAGAAAAGACTAGTTAAGTACCTTTAAAATCTAAGTTCAAGAGTGCATTTTAAAGATATATTATCACCTATTAGCCAAGAATTTGGTATGTTTTGAGTTTATTCTAGTTTTCAGATAAGTTAAAGAGGTTGTATGAGAAAGCTATGTAGTAAGCTGGGCTAAGTACCCCAAGAAAGCCAGATTTCAAGAATTTATGATCATATGAGTACGAGCTATATAAAATATTTTAGGAGTAGTCTTGAGCATCGATATGGGTGAGAGTATAATAAATTACTCAAACTCATAAACTATGTAGCCAACATAGGACAGGATTGTACTACTGTACCTTTCTCTTTGGCCACTGAGGTGACCCAGTTTTGGGATGGATCCATTCCCCTAGTTCTTCGTCCCCAAGTTTTGATGTTATAGGGTTGAAAATGGCTAAGGAAAAGGGTCTTTCACATTTAAATGGGCATTGGGTTATTACCCAAATGCCCTTGGACGGAACAAGAAAATTGGGGGAAAAATTACACTGATCCGCTTGCAGTCCGCGATGCGGACCAAATGCCAAGCAGAATCCAACACTAATCGTACATAGGATGCATCGCACCTGGGGCGGAGATGCTCACTAGAAGTCGATTAATTAGCAAAAAATATTTTTCTCTACGTGTCTTCTAAAATCTGGGATATAAACATTTCCCACTTAATTTTGCTCCCTCATAAAGAATATGAAGTTGGATTTTCAATATCACGCATGGATTTTGAGATATATCAAAATTATAATTATGGGGTATTCCGAAGCACATGACGGGTGTTTCAAGTTTGGTTTAGCGGATAAAATCATAATCGACATATAGTTTACAAAAAAAAATAGAACTTAAATATTCTCTCCTTTACAACTAATATGGAAATCTTCCATGAGATATCTCAGATTTTTTTTTAACATTTCCATTTGGACATCTAATGAATGAATGTAATCATCTTTCTTTTTTAAAAATAAATCATATGACTATGACATCATTTAAGCCGAAGACATCACATATTTTTCATATAATTCAAATGTCATGACCCATACCAAGGGTCTAAGAGTAACATGGAGAATGGGAACCCAAGAGTCCCCAAACATGAAGTATCCATATTCACATCATCGGTTCAGAAGCATATATAAATAATAAACACATAATTCTAAGGGTCGGGAAAGTAGGACTCACACTATGGGGATTTCATAGGAATAAGGTATTAACATGGATTCACATAGTGCATAACACATAAGAACTAAGGGGTGGGTAAGTATGACTTACTCTATGGGGTAACTATGGGACATAGGAACTTCCAAATTTCCATACCATAGCATAATTGCATCATAATACTCATAATAAAATCATAATAGCTATATCCAATATATAACCGCAATCATAAGCTCCAAATACAACACATAACATATAGATCCAACAAGAGTCTACAAGATGTCCAATAATGCCTTTAGTCATAATATAGGACGGGAGCCAAGACATATCCCGCGCTCACCCTCAAAGTAAATAGCATAAACGAAAGCATCATAGGTAGAGAAATGGTGGCTTGTCATTGGAAGATAGGACTCACCACAACAAATGTCTCAAATCCGATAGCCGTCAAATGGTGGATGAAGGTAGTCTCCGGTTCCTACATGGTTAGATCATGTAGGCAAAAGGTAAGCGTTAGTATGTTTGAATGTACTATTATGCGGTCATGAAATATGAAAGAAAGACGATATTAATTTGCACAATATGTCACATGAAAACCATAAAGTAGCCATAATGTACATATACTAGCACTCAATGAGTCACCTTGCCTGAATTGTGTAAAGGAAGGGTTGTACCCATCCTCATAGATATGCACTTAGCTCATGGCATGACTTTGTATAGTAAAGGTTGTACATGTCCTCATCTATACATTGTGTAAAGGGAGTGTTGTGCCCATCCTTATCAATACACACTTAGCTAATATAACCATGGGCATGGGGAAGGTTGTACCTATCTGCATCTATGTATTGTATAAAAGGAGAGTTGTGCCCGTCCTCATCAATACACACTTAGCTTATACATACATGTGTATATGGCAGGTTGTACCTATCCTCATCTATGCAATGTGTAAAGGGAGGGTTGTGTCCGTCCTCATCAATATACACTTGGCTCATAAATACATGTGCATAGGGAAGGTTGTACCTATCCTCATCTATGGATTATGTAAAGGGAGGGTTGTGCCCATCCTCATCAAAACACACTTGTGATTATGTACTCAGGCAAGATGTCATATAATATACACACCCGTATAATCTGTAATCATGTAGAAGTCAAGTTCATATTACTAGCAAATTATGTCATAATGGTATTCAACTTGTATCAAACTCATGTTCATAGATTCATGCTCAA
This sequence comes from Solanum medicagineum, assembly GCA_026153255.1. Classification (NCBI taxonomy): domain Eukaryota; kingdom Viridiplantae; phylum Streptophyta; class Magnoliopsida; order Solanales; family Solanaceae; genus Solanum; species Solanum medicagineum. The sequence goes on along the minus strand of JAPFFP010114614.1, from coordinate 7,640 downwards.
TTCTTGTTCAAAATCATATTTTCATGAAAACTATATTAATAAATATATGTGGGCTTAACCCACTTCATAGATTCATGATCATGTATGTATATGCCATGAAGGAGATGAGAGAATAGCATGGGCAATAGAGATGCATACTTAAATCAAGAATATAATATGAAATTCAAGTAAATCCATAAGTAAAATCAACATTTAAATGACAATTGAGATTACCCATACTTAAATCAAGCTTTAAAGGGTCAATGCACATTCAAATATCCATAATAATAATGTAATTCAACATATTAGGCCTTAAATCAACTTAAAATCATCAATAAACCATAGTCCATACTTCAATTGAATTAATTAACAATAATATTAAAAATTCATATTTAAAGTAAGCTCAAATTCCATGAAATTGAGTGTAAAAGAGTTTAGGTCTTCTTGGTTGAAAGGAGCCAAGAATCAATCCTGCATACCTTAGCTAATGAAGAAGATTCAAGAAGAAATTTCAACGAGAATGACCATTTTCTTGATTCCCAAGCTTAGATTCACAAGAGTCCTTTGAGAGAGCTCTTAAGAGTAACTTTGGGAGAATTTCAAATGTGAGGAATGAATTTGAATGGGAGGAATAGAGTTTAGGTCATTTGGAGGTCTTAGGATAGCATAGGAAGTCATAAACGACCCTTAGGAGAAGCTACAATTACAAAAAAAAAAAAAAACATTAATGAAGCAAAATAACATTTCTTGCCAGCGGTCCCGTGAGGAGGTCTCACGGCCCATACAAGTTATCACGGTCCGTAGAACCCTCCCGTGAGACCTCACTTAGCCAAATCTCATAAAACATTGCACAGACGGACTTTATGAAAATGGACATAACTTTTTGATCCAAATTCGGAATGTGGTGAAATTAGATGAGTTGGAAAACTAATTCAAAGAGGTTCAATTTGATAGGTAGTGTCACTTGCCTTGGCTCCAAAACTATGATATTTCAAGGCCAAAGCTACCATACAGTCCACCACACAGACTGTGAAGCCTCACGGGGCCCGTGTGGGGTACAAGTGTGGTATGCCTTAGTCACAAATTCCACATTAATTCCATCGCACCCTACATAAGGCCAAGGACCACTTCAAGGAGGCTCCACATTTCCATGTGGCACCACACAGACTGTGAAGGCTTAAATGAAGCTTCATCTTGGTCGAAAACTTTTCGGAACCAAATTTTCAAGCTCCATTGAAGTCGCAAAAGGTCCGTGTTCTTACATCAAATTCAAATCTTAATGTCATATTTGCTTAATAAAACTTACTTAAGAAGCACTAAAATATTGTGAACCTTGTTGATTTTCTTTTATGAGAAAGAAGATATATCTACAACAATGACATACCCAGTGTAGTTTTAAAAGTGGGGTTTAGGGAGGATAAGATGAACTAAGACCTTAAACCTACCCTTGGGGTAGAATGGTTTTTCAGATAGAATGTGGGCACAGTAGAAACAAAATATCAAGATACAAAGAACATGGAGCAATAAATAGTTGAAATTTTCCAAGAAAAAGAAATATATGATTATTAAATATCACTTCACTAAGTAGTATTATCTCAAAGTATTATCTCAAAGTAAAATACGTTTCGCAAAACACATAAACTTAAAATTAAATTACCTTTTCAATCGCTCAGCAGTTAGATCTAGTGTCGAAAATAACAAAATTGCGTATAACAATTTACAAACCAAAGATACAAATCATAGGATTTTCACACACAAATGCTAAAAAGATCACGACAATTTATCAAATTGTCATGACGATCACAATAATTTGTTGTAGAGTACATCTTTCACATATCAAGTAAGAAATTTTATGGCGACCCATCAAAATTCTTTATCTAAATTCGGGTGAAACTATTATTTTTGCCTCATTCTTTTTTAACAAGAACAAAACGTAAAAGGTGTAATCTAAGAACTGCAACCTATGACTATTGATTCTGTCATAACCCGTACCTAGGGCCTAGGTGTGACACGGTGAATGAGAACCCAACGGTCTGCAAACAAGCCTCTTAGTTCATACTTGAACTTCATAGATTCAAATAATAAATAATAGACGAGTGATAATATGAAATGGGGAACGACACTAAGGCACAAATCATAGCTGAAAGAGAAAGCTCAATTTAACAGTTCAAGACATAATCATAGTGAAGCAATAGTCCTAGCATACCTCTAAACAAAAGACAATAAACGGAGCCAAAAATACAAGTCTGGACCCCTCAATACAAAGTCATAGAAGAAAATGCATAATGTGTTTGAAATATCAAAAGTAAATCTAGAAGATATGTATTCTGCTCCCGTTGAATGGGAACTCACTAAAAGCTCAAAGTCTTCACGATCAATCTAGCCATGAGGAGGAGGATAAGATAGATCATCTGTCCTTACATGATTATAAACATGTAGGCAAAATGTGGTTAGTACTTTAGAATATAGTAAGCATGTTGGTATGAAATACAACAAGTAAATATAATGACAAAGAATGCATACCATATATGCCTAATTCTGAAGCTTGAACAATATAATCAGTTTCAAAATAAAGTGTAAAATAATTCTATGATAATGCAAAGGAAGCACATAAGCAAATAAGTGTGAGAATAACACTATAACTAACAAAATCATATGATCTATAGTATGGAATATCAATGTTATACTCTACAGTGACCAAAGAGTGAGCCTACTTGCCTAGGTAAACTCTGCAAACGGAAATACTAGGTGGATCCACTAGTCGGAAGACCTAAAAAGGCATGATCAAAATATTCTATAGTGGCACGTAGTTATGAGATTAGAAGATTTATATATGACCCCTTAGGTCGAACACTACTCCTAGCTCATTTAGTGCTAAGTCAAAATCCTACGAAAATGGACAATGCATAATCTAAATAATCAAAACTTAACGTAATTCGGCAGGTCTTATTATATCAAAGCATATTCAACTTGTACTTAAGAATAGTTCCTTAACAATGATTCAGAATGATTCTGAGTGGGTCTTGAGTCACCCAATATCAATTCAAATTTATAGTTCTTGTCCCTGTTCAAAATCATATACTCAAGTTCATGCCATAAAGGTCAATATTCAGAATTGATAAATCAACTTATCCCATATTGGTGTTTGCCGAAAAACCTTAAAATCTTCTATTTGAATCATAAGCTAGCTTAAAAAAATCAATTAAGCAATATAAGATCAAAATCATATTAATCCACAAGAGAGTTCCAAGTTTGAAAGTGTAGATTAGGCTAAATCATGCAAATTCGTAATGCTTGAATTAAATTATGTAAAATCTAGATAAATATAAAAATGCACGAATAACCATAGTATAAGCAAATATCAATTAATATGCAATTATGTATAAATCAAAGATTGAAAATTCAAAATTTAGTTTTCGATGAGGAACACTTAGTTGAAAGGAAACCAAGAATCTAACTCACGTGTCTTTAAGCCCTGAATAGAACTTTGAATGAAGTTTAAGCTTGTAATTGGTAATTCTCAAAGGATTCTTCACTTGAACCTTGAGAGAAGAAGACTTGAGAGGATTTTTGAGTATTAGGTTCAATAGTTGGATTGAGAGAGTATTGGGAGTGTTGAGTGTATTAGTATATGTATGAGAGGATAAAAGGGTCCAAATCTCCCTTCGGATGCTGAAAAATATATGGGGTACTAACCTAGAAGCGCCCAGTTAAAATCAAGAAGAATGCCTGGATGAAACCCTCCAAGAAGGCCATCCATGACCTATCAACAACACCACTGGCCATGATGTGGGTCATAATGTGTAGGCAACCTTATATTCACTAAAATAGGAGTAACATTTTAGTCCAAACTCCAAATGAGGTGAAATCAGTTGCATTGGAAAGATAATTCAAAGAGATTTCATTTGGTACATCGGACAAGATTTGATTTTTCATGTTCTGAAAGATATGATCATTTGATATCAACACATACATGAACTCGTGCTAGAACATAGTTTATTGGAATTGTTTGTGTGAACTCGTGCTAGAACTTAGTTTATTGGAATTGTTTGCGCTTGGCTTGATGGAAAGGGGCTTGGAATTGGATGAGGGTCATGGAGGGGACATTTAAGGCTGTTAAGGGCTGAAGTGAATAGGAAAGGTTGAAAATACCCTTAATGAATTCGATGGTCTAAACCATGAATCTCAGTTTATGGGTCATAGTTCAAACTACGGTTCATCCATTGGCTCATACTGTCAGAACTTTTAAGAACCAAAGACCCTAATGTCCATTATTTTTGGAGAGGCCAATCTACAGACCCTATTTATGGTCCGCAGAATATTCTATATTCCGTTAAAAAATGTCTCTTAGACTACTCACATCCTTAGCCAAATTTCTCCCCTGAAAAATCCTTTTTAAGGGCCTGTTCTACGACTTGTGGTTCAAACTACGAGCCATGGCAAGACTCATGACACCTGAACTTTACCAGTATTTCTTGCAACTTTTCCGTTTCAAAACTTTCTAGGATATGAGGTGTTACAGATTCCCAGGTAAATCAAGTTAAAATATAATTCTTCTTCTTCTTCTTCCTCCTCCAATAGTTGAGTAATATGTGATATATCATGCGGTCCACATTTATTTGATAAAGGAAAACCACATAAATCAAGGTTGCTAGCATGAGAGTTGTAATGACCTTGCCGACCATTTTTGAGCTTATCCGTGAAAAGTACTATTTTTCCCCTTCATAAGTTGCTTTGGACTTATCTTGAACTATCTATGTTGTCGGAATGGAGATCTTGTGTTATATGTGGAAAATATGAGTTTTGGCATTTTTGAAAGCTTAAGTTGTTGAAAAAAATGAGTTTTCGCATCATTCTGTGCTTTTGGTGTCGGAATGGAAATTCATTATTTCATTAGCTCCAGAACATCAAATTTGATCTAGGAGAAGTGACATAGCTGAATTTGGAGTTAAAAAGGAGATTTCTGACCTAAAGTTGCATTTTCAATTGATTTTAGAGCCTAAGTTTGACTTTGGTCAACATTTAGAGTTTGAAAGCTCTAACCGAAATTATGATGGTTCCAGTGGTGTCGGATGAAGAAACTAATGCTAGAAATAGTCTTGTTGTAATTTCTGAACTTTTTGAGGGCACTTTGGGTACTTTGAGTTTTAACTAGTTTTAATGAGCTTTATCGAGAACCAGGTCAAGGGGTCCTCGGAGTCGAATCTGATAATTCTGTTGGGTTTGGATCACCAATTCTTGTGTACATGTTTGATTTGTGCGTATCGGGTTTCAAATGGAACTCGAGGGTCTGTTTTGGGTCTTAAATTTAGTTGATATGCTGAAATCTGGTGCAACTTCCTCTCTTTTATGTATTCGCAGCACTGACCTCCGCATTCGCGGAGTTCTAGCATTTCCCATCTCCGCATTTTCGATCATACCCTCCCCATCTGCAAAGGTCTATTTCTGGGGTCCTTCGCGTTCATGGTCCTTGTTCCACAATTGGGAGCTTTGTCAGACCTGTCCTTCCGCATTTGCAGGCCCTATCCTGCGTTCACAAAGTGTTAATATGCTAGAACAGTTTTGAAATCGTGAAAACACCATTTTCATCCATTTTTGACATTTTCAAGATTTTTTGGGTGATTTTTAAAGAGAATTTTCATGGGAAACTTTTTGATAAGTGTTTCTATCCTCAAAAGTCATAATTTCCATTTATTTCTCTTACATTTTGTCTTGAATTTCATTATTTTGAATGTTTAAAATAAGGGTTTTCACGGCTATGTTTCAGAAACTTTAGTTATTGATTTCTCCTTCATCTTGAGCTTAATTTCTATGAGTTTCACCCCCAAAATCCTTTTCTGACGTAGAATCGTAATTTATTGTTTGATTTTAGCTTCGTGAACCTTGAAATTTAGCCCTAATTTTTACTATTTTACCCTTGGATCCAATTCATACCAATATGGGTATAAAAAATCATCTCTGACATGTATTATGTACTTATGATAGTGGTTGATTGATTCGAGCTCATTTTTGAGGCTTTGTGAAATGACCCCAAAAAGTGCCTGAAACATCGTGGAGCATCGTGGAGCATCGTGGCCAGCGCAAAATTCTGGATCTTGGCGATTTCCAAAATTTGAATTTCCAAAGTTGGCGATTTCCAGTGAGGTTCCGCGCCCCTGGAGCATCGTGGCCAGCGCGCGGACCTATGTATTTTGTTGCTAACTTTCTTTAGTTCGGTCCAAGGCTTTAAGGTCTTGGGCCTAATCCTTCGCATGCATAAAAACACCTATACATAGTCATATTTTGGCTCCATATCATGCAAGACATTCCTAAAAACCCTTTCAAACACTTAGACCAATATTTCACTCAAAATCAAAGGTCCCAAACTCATTCTGGATCTTAAGGAATTCACTCAAGTTTTAAGTTCTCAATCAAATCTTCATCAAGGGATTCTCCAAAGTTGAGGTATGTGGGTTTCAACCATTGAGTCCTTTCACCCATGGTGCCTAACTTTCCTTTTTATATAAAATGCATGTTTTAAAGTTGGTTTGCTTATGGGTATTACTTAGTATGGATTATAACGATAATGTATATTAGGGTTTTATGAAATGTTGTTCAACTATGCATGTTTTGAGTTATAAATCTAAGATCTATTGTGTGATTTAATAAAGGGTTTCAATGTATATTGTATGAGGGTATTACCAAGTGTTGGTGGGTTGATTTACTTCAAGATTTCTTACATATTCACTGTTGAATTGCATGGTTTTATACTAGCATTAAACACCCGCCAAGTGTTTGATAAAATGTCCGGTTCATGTTTGTTGAGTTGTTGAAGGCCTAATGTATGGCATATGAGTTAAGTGACTTTATGATGATGAAAGTAATGTAATTATATATTGATTTGTCAAAAAATTGTCTATAGTGTTGCAAGCTTACCACACCTTTTTGAGGGGAGGGGGGTGCTTAGCCTCAACCACTATGATGGAGGGTGTGATGTCCATCAACCAGTTAAGGGGTTGATACCTTGATCACTATGATGGAGGGTGTGATGTCCATCAACCAGTTGAGGGGTTGATACCTTGGCCACTTTAATGGAGGGTATGATGTCCATCTACCGATTGAGGGGTATATACCTTGATCACCCTCCAAGGGGGGCTAAGCCTTGGATTTCAAGTACTAGTTGCTTGGTCTTTGAGGATGGTCTCTTCCTATACATGTAATATGTTTTACATAAGAATGTTTTACTCCAAGCATTATTCATGCATGCCATATTGCTAATATACTGTTGCTTGCTTACGATTATACATTTCAATTATGTGGCTATCTCTAGTTGCATTACATTATACATACTTAGTATATTCAAACGTACTAATACATACTCTATGCCTACATGTGTCACGCCCCAAAGTCCCGTAGGGCGGATCGGCACCTGTTGCCGATAAGGCTCGGGAGAACCAACCTGTAAATATATGCGTTCTATACATATTAAAAGGGGTTTCTACCTTTAACATGCCTAAAGCAGATAAACAGTGATAACAAGCCAAAAGGAAATGCATATGACTAGGCCGTTGGGGCTAAGGTGTTTAAAGTACGAGACATTACTTTACTTCCACTTTACATAGTCTACAAAGCCTCTAGATAACCAAAAACATCTGATAAGGGTCGGGACAGGCCCCGCCTCA
>JAPFFP010114603.1:0-18289 GCA_026153255.1 Solanum medicagineum | reverse complement strand
TTTGTCATTCATTTTGTTTATTTGGGGGAAAGATTTTATTGCGCTTCCGTTGTGTTTTGTCGTTGCTTCCCCAACAACAAATAAGAACAATTACAACACAAGGTGAGTCTAAAATATAATAATATAGGAAATATAAAATTAATATTAGATCAAATGTATACGGAATTGGACAAAGTAAAAAAGGGGAGTTTATAATTTTGACCTACTAAGCACATTTTTATGTTAATTTAGCGACAGGTCTAATAAAGGTCGTCTTCATGCAAACAACAATATATAAAGTATAATTCCAGATTCTGGAGAGAGGATAACACGTGTGGGGATCTAACTCCCTACCTTTGTGGTAGAAAAGATTGTGACTAATGTAACAAAAAGTGACTGTTAAATAGCAAGGTAACAAATAATAGTGAAAATTAGGACAATAAAATACTACATATATTCTAACTAATACTACAATATTTGGCTACCCATATTGCCTTTTATCCTTATGACCCAACCTCCAAATCATCCTATCTACGATCATGTCGTTAGTAGCTGAAGATGTCTCATGTGTTGTCTAATTACCTCTCCAGTATTATTTTTGCCTACCGCATGCTGCTCCTAAAACCTAATATGTCAACCTCTCGCACCTCCTCATTAGTGCATCTACACTCCTTCTATTCACATGTACGAACCATTTCAGCATGCTTCCCTCATCTTATGCACCAACAAGGCCACTCCAATCTTGTCTTGTATAACCTTGTTCTTAATCTCATAATTTCTAGTATGCCCACACATCCATATGAGCATCCTTGTCTCTGCTTCCTTTATCTTTTGTACATTTGCATTCTTGCTTGACCAACACCATGCACCATACAACAAAGTACATCTAACCATATCTCTGCAGAACTTACCTTTAACCCTTGGTCGACACATTTAGAAAAGAGCTAGAAATGTAGGTCATATTCAGTTACAGGAAAATGAAAGACTCCATATTCTAGGCTTCCAATCTTGAGACTGTTCACTCACTTGCACCAACAAAAGAAACTTTTTGATATGATAATGACTAGGACAAGGATATCAGGGAGGTTTTTATCTTTCTTAAAAAGCAGTAAGTACAAGCATTATTGTTGCAACTGCAGAATCAACAGGATATAATATCTTCTTTATTTGCTTTTTCACAGTGAATCAAACACAAGATCTTGGTCATAACACGGAGAACACGGTTCACAGATAACCACAAACTTGCCTGACATTACTGGTGCTGCTGAAAAGAATAAGGTAGACGGGATCTTGAGATGAGAGACCGAAAAGCTGAACAGCAATATAGGCGCATGTGATGGGGCTCAGGAAATCAACATAAAGAACGAATAAGATGACATATCGATGAAGCTAACTGCAAACTGATGCCATTTATGCATTATATATTAGAATAAACACAACATCACAAACGTATCTGCCAAGCAAATTTATTAGTATAATCAAAAAAAGCTGCACTTAGCCAACTTGATTCCTTGTACACACCCCAGACCTAAAATCACATGAAAAATCTTAACTAATGATTTCGATACATAGTATTATATAAGTGTATGGCATGTTACTGCATGCACTAGCCATACATAGTATCGTATTTCACAAGCTTTGGACTTCTTTATCAAGCTGCTGACAGAAGAAATCTTCAAATACCACTGAGATTAAGAGCAAAGGTAGCTAAACAATGAAAAACTTACAGAGGGAGCTACACAATTGCCAAAGAAGTCAACTAATGTCGCTACCATCCACCTGCACAGATATTGACTTCTTAAGTTGCATGACAAAGAAAGATTTATACCAAGCTCAAGTTACACTCGGCTGATGTATGGGGATGCACATGTATCACTTCATCACTAACTCATAAAGTTTGCTTTCCAGGAAAACTGTGATCAAGGTTAATATCTGATTAAAAGTAGGAAAATAGATAAGCAAATAACTTACGGAGTTAAAACATCTCTGCGAAAAAAAGAACCATAAGTTGCAATGCTGTATATCAATATCCCTAGCATCAGACTGCCCAAAGCAAGAGTCAGAATTCTTGCAGTTAAAAGAGAAGACTTCCTCTGTTGTTCTGCTTCAGTCCTAAATCACATCAGATTACTATAAGTTAAGGTCATTTTCAGAAGGACATTAACACAAATAAGAATCACTTATTTTGTTTATAAAAGAACACGTGCGTATCCGTTAAAGAGAAGGGAACAAAGCAAAAACTATGAAGAATAGACAGACTTTGTGCAAATATCTACTCACCTTTTCTGGCGCCGTAATAGGACAAAGTAAATTGGATCCTCTAAAGATTCCTGAGTTTAAAGCTTCATGAATTGCAATACAATGTAGCCACATGTAGCAATGCTGTGAATGGGATAATGAAAAGGTTATCAGCATCCCTGAATATGTAGTTTCAAACTGATAAACGTTTATGCATGATGTTGATTGGCCACTGTGAAGGGCAATGACAGCATGGCCTTCTGATGACATACAAGAATAATAAAACTGAAAAGCAAGATAGTCGATACTAGTAAAGTTGTTTTAAATACAAGGTATTTCCTAATAAGCCTATTCTAGAGTGGAAAAGGGATTCTGTTCCACCTAAGGGCAAGTTTATCTCTTATCTTAGGGCCAAAAAGTTGATCTCCAAGGGTTGTATTTATCATCTCCTACGAGTTAAGTCTAATGATGTTGAATCTTCCTCTCTTGATTCAGTCTCGATTATGAATGAGTTTCCTGAAGTGTTCCCTGATAATCTGCCCGGAGTCCCTCTGGATAGTGAGATTTACTTTGGGATGGATGTTCTTCTTAAGATCAATCCTATTTCAATTCCACCTTATAAAATGGCCCCCCTAGAGTTGAAAGATCTAAAAAAATAGTTGAAAGACTTGTTAGAGAAAGGTTTCATAATGCCTAGTCTCTCACCTTGGGGAGCTCCTATCCTATTCGTGCATAAGAAATATGGGTCCCTCAAAATGTGCATAGACTACTAGCAACTGAACAAGGTCACAATAAAGAATAAGTATCCTCTCCTCAGGATAGATGATCTCTTTGACCAACTTCAGGGTGTCACTTGTTTCTCCAAGATAGACCCATGATCGGGTTATCAGCAGTTGAAGGTGAGGGAAGGTGATATTCCAAAAAAAGCCTTTAGGACATGGTATGGCTACTTTATGTTCTTGGTCATGTCCTTCAGGTTGACAAATGCACCTGCAACTTTCATGGATCTGATGAACATGGTCTTCAGATCGTACCTTGATATGTTCATGACCGTGTTTATTGATGATATTCTGGTGTATTCAAAGGATGAAAGGGAGCATGCTAATCATCTTAGAGTGGTTTTACAAATGCTCAAAGACCATGAGTTGTATGCTGAATTCTTGAAGTGTGAGTTTTGGCCCGAGTCCGTGGCTTTCTCAGGCCATGTTGTTTTGGGACATGGTATTCGAGTAGATACTTAGAAGATTGAAGTAGTTAATGATTGGCCTAGACCAACTTCTCCGACAGAAATAAGAAGCTTCTTGGGTTTGGTTGGGTACTACCGCAGATTTGTTGAGGACTTCTCTTCTTTGTCAGCACCATTGCCTAAGCTAGCTTAGAAGAAAGCCAAACTTCAGTGGTCTGAGGATGTGAAAAGAGTTTCCAAGAGTTGAAGAGCAGATTGACTACAACACCAATTTTGACCTTGCTCGACGGGACGGGAGACTTTGTGATATGCTATGATGCATCAAGATTCACACTGGGTTGTGTGTTGATGTAGAGAGGGAAGATGATAGCTTATGCTTCCAGACAACTTAAGATCCATAGAAGAACTATTCGATTCATGATCTCGAGTTGGCAGCGATGGTATTCACACTTAAGATCTAGCGTCACTACTTGTATAGAGTGCATATGGACATGTTCGTTGACCATAAGAGCTTACAATACGTGTATAGTCAAAAGGAGCTCAACCTACAGCAAAGGAGATGGTTGGAGTTTCTCAAGGACATGATATGAGCATCCTCTAACATCCAAGTAAGGCTAATATTGTTGTTGATGCTCTTAACAGGTTGCATATGGGTACCACTGCCCATGTAGAGGTAGGTAAGAGAGAATTGGCTAAGGAAATGCATAGATTGGCTCTATTGGGAGTGCAACTTGAGGAGAACAATGAAGGTGAGCTCAATGTTCAGAATGATCCGCTTCATCCTTAGTGTCAAAAGTGAAGGAAAAGAAAGACAAAGACCCTATCTTGTCCCAATTGAAAGAAGCAGTTCACAAATAGAAAGTGATGGTTTTCTCCAAAGGGAGAGATAGGGTGTTGATATACCAGGGAAGATTGTGTGTGCTCAATGTTGATGGTGCTCGAGACAGGATCATGGCCAAATCTTATAGCCCCAGATATTCCATTCATCCTGGTTCTACTAAGATGTACCACGACTTGAGGGAAGTCTATTGGTGGAACGAAATGAAGAGGGGACATTGCTGAATTTGTCTCTAAGTGTCTTAATTGTCTATAGGTCAAGGTTAAACATCAGATACCATGTGGGTTGGTTCAGAACTTTGAATTTCGTGAGTGGAAGTAGGAGATGATCAACATGGATTTCATCACTAGCTTACCAAGAACCCGAAAGCAGCACGATTCGATATGGGTAATTGTGGATAGAATGACTAAATCACCAACTTCTTGGCGGTCAAGACAACTAATATGACGGAGTATGCCCGACTGTACATTCATGAGATTGTGAGGTTACATGGGGTTCCCTTGTCCATTATCTCGGACAGAAGAGCTCAATTCACCTCCTAATTTTGGAGATCTTTCCAAAAGGGATTGGGTCTAAAAGTACATCTGAGTATAGCTTTTCACTCTCAGACAAATGGGCAACCAAAGCGCACCATTCAGACTTAAGAGGATATGTTGAGAGCTTGCATCATCGACTTCAAGGGTAATTGGGATGACCACCTACCATTGATTGAGTTTGCGTACCACAATAGCTACCATGCCAGCATTCAGATGGCCCCTTATGAGGCACTATATGGGAGGAGATGTAGATCACTGATTGGCTGGTTTGAGGTTAGTGAAGATGAATTGATCGGACCTGACCTTGTCCACCAGTCCATGGAGCAGGTGAAGTCATAAGAGAAAGGTTGAAGATAGCACAGAGCCATCAAAAGTCTTACACGGATGTGAGAAGAAGAGATTTGGAGTTTCAGGTGGATGATTGGGTGTACTTAAAGGTGTCACCCATGAAGGGTGTCATGAGGTCTGGTAAGAAGGTGAAGTTGAGTCCATGCTATATCGGACCATAAAAGATTGTGAGGAGGATTGGGAAGGTCATGTATATGCTAGACTTGCCTTCCGAGCTAGATAGAGTTCACCCATTATTTCATGTTTCAATGCTAAAAAAGTGTTGGGGAGATCCTGCTATGGAAATTCCTATCTAGAGTAAAAGAGTGAAGGATAGTCTATCTTATGAAAAAGTTCCAGTCCAAATCCTTGATCGACGAGTTCGTAAGTTGAGGAACAAAGAGATAGCCTTCGTCATGGTTCTATGGAGGAATCAATTTGTTGAAAAAGCTATATGGGAAGCTAAGGAAGCAATGAACTCAAATACCCGTGCCTATTTGTGCCAAATGACGATGATGTTGAAGGTAATGTCCCTATCCTTAACACTATTGAAATTCATTTCTTGAGTTGATGTACTAATTCTATTTCCAAGTCTAAGACAGAGATACATAGGTGAGGGATAGCCGAGCTTTCAAGTGTTCCCAAGTGAGGAATGAGTTAAGTCTTGGGGGTACTCGAGTTTCTATTCGACCTTTACTCATCATTCGAGGACGAATGCTCCCAAAGGGAAGATGATATAACACCTCATAAAATTATCGAAATGCTCCTAAAATGAAATCGTGCACACAGTGCGTCTTCCAAAGCTTCAACGGGAAATTCGAGATCGGATTTATGATCAACACGAAAATTCAAGTGAGAAAATAATTCGATCTGATTTAAGAGCAACCAGGTCAAAAAATAATTTTCGCTAATTATATGCGAAATAGTGTCTGTCCATTCCCCTGGCGCGATGTAGAGGGGGGCGGAGCAACACTTAGTATTTTTGTTAATTTTTCGACGGGTATTGAAAAATCCCGATAATCATGAAATACACTGGTCCATGCCCCTGGCGCATCGCAGACCAGTGTACCAATTTTAAACTTTTTCTTTTAAACTTTTGGAAGGGTATTTTGGTCATTTCTAACCCATTTTAAAGTTCCAAAACATATTTCTAAGCCTAAATTCTTACGAAAGGGTTTCATAAAGCCATTTTTTTCCTAAGTCTAAACTACATTCTGAGAGAAGCAGAAGAAGAAAAACTTGAGGGTTTCAAGTCCAGGTGTAAGTTCTTGAAGAAAAAATCAGTAATTTGTCATCCTAGGTATATAAAGGCTACCCAAAGCATGGGATTGGTCTCCTATATGCCCCCATGATTGAAATAAATTGATAATTGATAGGTGATGGATTTATGTTATGATTTTATTGAATGCTGTCTTGAAAACTACTTTATTCTACATGTAATTTCATAAGTAGATGGCCATCATAACTTTAGTTATTTGTTCAACAGATTTATTGAGCTATTGTGTATACTATGCATGTTTAATTGCTAAAGAATTCATGAATGAAGCTAGGGGTTGATGTCTAGAGCCGGAATTTCATATGTATGCATGATTGATATGGTCTGGGTCTTGATTTGAGTGAGTACTGATGATAATGTTGCTGAAATTGATGGAGTGTGAGTCCTTTAGAGCCTTTAGGAGGTCACACATGCGTTTTAAAGAGCGATCCTAATATTCCCGAGTTGAGAGATGATAAGATGAGATGATGCCCTTATCCAAAAGAAACTAAATGATGAGAAAACTTTGACATTGATGTTTATGAGCATGTTGAGTCCCGGGAAGAGTATTAAGAATCGAAAATGGGTAAGAGTGAGTCCAACTAGCACTCGTTAACTACGTGGCCAGCTTAGCAGAGGATTGGACAATGAGAACGAATGTTTCCTTAGTCCCCAAAGAGGACTTGATGTTATCATAAACCCCTGATATACGCCCTTTCACCCCGGCAAGGTACTGGGCAGATACTGTAACAATATTGCTTTGTTGTACCATCACCGGCTCATAGGTGATGGGTGTAGGTCCAAGAAACTCCTAGATTGGTCCCATGATGATAGTGTCCTTTTGTTGATATGATAGCATGAGTCTTGATTGATGGTGATTCATTAGAGTTCTATTCCTTACTTTGAGTTGAGGTTGAGTGATTGATGAGCTTATGTCATTTATTATTGTTTACTTTAGCCCGTTTTACACACCATACATTCCACGTACTAACGCCCTGTCGGCGCTGCATCATTTTATGATGCAGATTCTGTAGACAGAGAACTTTAGTAGGCTAATCGTTGAGGTTCACAGATCCCCAAATAGAGACTTAGTGAGTCCTCTCTTGCTTTCGGAGGACATATTTATCTTTTATCTATTTAGAGTTATTTCTTTGATTGTGGTAGCCATGGTCTGCCATGGTTCCTTCTTAGACAGTAGTTATAAAGGCTTCATAGACATAGACATATGATGATTTACATTTGGGGTTCTTTCCCCCCTTTTTCCCTTCATTATACTAAGATTGCCCCTTTTATTTCATACTCTTTATGACAGACAAAATTGATAGCCCACTGATGATTCATTATTTCTTAGTTATCTTCCGCTAATGAATTAATTGCTCGAATGCGACGAGACTAGGTGGTTAGAGTGATAGGCTTGAATTCGTAGTTGTTATTATGAGGGTAGATAAGGAGGAGTGAGTGGATCCTTATTATGATAGAGGTGTTAAACTTGTGTCATGTAGGGATATAGGTAGGAAGGAGGAGAGAGATAAAACCTTATGATGAACTGTAGATAGTTAAGAGTATGTTGGTGTGACTTTGAGTGAGAACTCATTGAATGGCGGAGGTAGAAGTTCTAAGTAGGCTTGAAAATTCTAAGATATAGTTGTAATGGTTAGAGTGATAGGCTTGAAATTCGTGGTTGTTATTATCCGAATATTGATGATAGACTATTGAAGACTTCGTAATAAGAGTTTGAGGAAGAGTAGTGAAGTAGTGAAGAGGCCTTGTGATCTTTTAAAGGAAGCCCCTATGGAAGTTTAGAGCTGAGTGTTGAATATTAGCTTTGTAGGAATATGATCATCTTGTGAATAACACCTTGAGGCTTAGAAGTAGGCTTGAATTGAAGAGGAGGATGTGGTTAGATGAAAATTTGAGTAAGAGCTATAAGCTGAAGTTGAGGGAGTAGAGTGCCATGAAAGGGAGTACAATTGAGATGTGGTGCTAAGCTTGAGAGTTGCACATAGAGTCTTAGGTATCAATGGTCACATTCTCCATTAGAGTTGATGGCTTCCTTCTTGAGTTTGAAATGCTGAATGTCGAGGTGTTCAAACGATTCGAATTGACTGAGTTATGAAATTCCATTCGTTCTTGATGGTGAAAATGTTCAAGAGAATATCTCTACTCTCGATCTGAACCAATTTGTCTATTCAGAGTGACGTATGACTGTACAGATTAATTGACTGAGTATTGAAAGGAGTCTTGATTGTTATTCATGCCTGAGGATAAGAAATGTTAAAGGTAATGTTCTTACCCTTGACTAAATTAATTGTCTTTTCTTGAGAGGGTTGTCAATTCTTAGGTCTGAATAAGGATTGTTGATAGTGATGAGGAGTCAAAAGTTTGATTGACTGATGGGAGTGTCAAGATTAATTATAAGTCTATTTGTGCCTTGATATCCATCTTTACTCATCATTCGAGGACGAATGATCCCAAGGGGGAGATAATGTAACACCTAGTAAAATTATCAAAATGCCCCTAAAATGTAATTGTGCACATAATATGTCTTCCAAAGCTCCAATGGGAAACCTGAGATCGGATTTGCAATCAGCACAGAAAATTGAGTGGGAAAATGGTTTCGACCTGATTTCAGAGCAATCAGGTCAAAAAATAATTTTTGCTAATTAATGCAAAAACAATGCCTGTACGCGCCCCTAGCGCGACGGGAAGGGGGCACGGAGTAACACTTTGTCTTTTGTTTCGACGAGAATTCAAAATTTTGAAAAGTTTCGAAAATATACTGGTCCATGCCCATGGCGTGTCGCGGACCAGTGTTCAAAGTTTTCAAAATTTTTCTTTTAATTTGGGAAGGGCCTTTTGGTCATTCCCAACCCTATCCTAAGTCCTAAAACGTGTTTTGAAGGTCATTTATTAGTGATTGAGGGTTCAAAACCTATTATTATTCTAAGTTTTCAACAAGACTTCTGAGAGAAGAAGAAGAAAGAGTTGAGGGTTTTAAGGTCCAGGTCTAAATTCTCGAAGTAAAGTTGGGAATTCATCATACTCATGTATGTAACGCTAAACTAAAAGCATGGAACTGTTCTCTCATGTGTCCCATAGAAGGTCTTAGAAGTGAGTTGAAAGTTCTTGAGTCTACTTACATTATTTCTTGATTATTTTCTTGAGAAATTATATTTATTATATTTATTTTCATACATTGATGATCATCATAAACTTGTTTTCTAGAATTGAATATTTTCATGAGATATTGCATAAACCCTACTTATTATTTCATAAAGATTGCATGAATGAAGATAGGAATTAAGTCTAGAGCCTTTATTGAGAATGTTGATAGAGTTTGTGATTATGAGTGTGAGAATAATGATAGATTGATAAAACTTAATTGTCCCTTGAGTCTCTATAAATAAACGCTAACGATTTGTCTATTCTATTGTCCCTAATGATTGTTCTAAGCCCTGAGCTATTGATTTAGAAGTGGACTAATGAGATGGTGAGAGTCCCTGTGAGGCTGATTTTAGATGAGATGATTGATGATGATTGGATGATGCTGATGTTTATGAGCATGTTGAGTCCTGGGAGGAGTATTGAGCACCGAAAATGAGTAAGAGTGAGTCCCACTTGCACTCATTAACTATGTGGTCAGTGTAGAAGATGATTGGACTGTGCGAAACGGATGTTTCCTTAATCCCAAAAGAGGACTTGATGTTAATTATAAACCCACAGATGTACGCCCTCCTACCCCGGCAAGGTACTGGGCAGATGCCGTAGTGACATCGCTTCGATGTACCATCACCGGCTTGTAGGTGATGGGTGTAGGTCCGAGAAACTCCCAGAAAGTTCCCAATCTGAGAAATCTGAGTTGAGATGAGTTCAGTTGGGTTCTTTTGAGATGAGTCCCTCTGAGATGAGTTTGTTTTGATTGATGAGTTGAGTGGTTGATGGGTCACTTGTCTACTCTTTATTCTTCCTTTGGATAGACATCTGACATGTTGATCGTTACTATCCTTGATGTTGATTGTTCTTTCTTTATTATTCTACCTGTTTCAATTTCACTCAGCTATTTTATATACCAGTACATTCTACGTACTAGCGTCCCCCTCTGAGACTGCATCATTTGATGTAGATACATGATCTAGAGATCGTCAACAGGCACATCATTGAGGATTTGAGGCATTCAGCTGATAGGTGAGTCTCCCCTACTTCAGAGGATTCATTACGTTTATTTCATCATGCCTTATAGTTAGACACTTATTAGTTTTATTTTGATTGAGGTAGCCATGAGTTTGTCATTAGCACCACCAGATAGTGATAGAGGCTTCATAGACTAGAGTCGAATGTTGATATAAAATTGTGAGCTAGTTCTTCCTACTAGCCTCTTTTATTATAATATTACTTTGGGACTAGATGATGATGTGCCCTTTATTCATTTATGTTTTCTGCTGATAGTAGAATGCATGACTGAAAGAATGTGATGAAGCCAAGTGGTTTTCTTGGAGACTAGCAATAGTCTCTGAGTGCCAGTTACATCTAGGGTACCCTCCTGGGGTGTGACAAACTTGCCATGCCCCGGGAGGGCACCCTACGTGTAACCAGCACTCGGAGACTATTGCTAGTCCCTAAGCAAACCACCTAGTCTCATTGCATTCATTCAATCAATTCATTAGCGAAAGATAACAAATAAATAATGAACCATCAGTGCTATCAACTCTATCTATCATAAAGAGTATGAAATAAAAGGGGCAATATCGGTATAAAGAAGGGTTAAGGGGGAAAAGAAGTCCATACATCAATCATAATACATCTATGTCTATGTAGCCTCTATAACTTCTGTCTAAGAAGGTACCATCACAGGCCATGGCTACCACAATCAAACAAATAACTCTAAATAGATAAAAGATAAATATGTCCTCTAAAAGCAAAGTGGGACTCACCAAGTCTCTGTCTGGGGATCTGTGAACTTCAATGATTAGCCTGCTGAAGTCCTCTGTCTACAGAAGCTGCATTTTCATAAAAACGATGCAGTGCCAAAAGGCCATTTGTACATGGAATGTACTGTATGTAAAATGGGATAAAGTAAACTATGATAACATCAATCACTCAACCTCAACTCAGAGTAAGGAATAGAACTCTAACACATCACCATCAATCAAGACTAATGCTATCACATCAACGTCAGAATACTATCATAAGGGGACCTATCTGGGAGTTTCTTGGACCTACACTGATCACCTATGAGCCGGTGATGGTACAAAGAAGCAAAGTCATTACAGTATCCGCCCAGTACCATGATAACATCAAGTGCTCTTTTGGAACTAAGGAAACATTTGTTCTCATGGTCCAACCCTATGCTACGCTGGGCACATAGTTAATGAGTGCAAGTGGGACTCACTCTTACTCATTTTCAGTGCTCAATACTCCTCCCAGGACTCGACATTCTCATAAACATCAACATCAAAGTTTTCTCATCATTTAGTCTCTTTTGGACAAGGGCATCTTCTCATCTCGTCATCTCTCAACTCGAGAATATTAGGATCACTCTTTAACACTCATGTGTGACCTCCTAAAGGCTCTAAGGGACTCACACTCTATCAATTTCAGCAACATTATCATCAGTACTCACTCAAATCAAGACCCAGACCACATCAATCATGCATACATACGAAATTCAGACTCTAGACATCAACCCCTTGCTTCATTCATGAATATTTTAGCAATTAAACATGCATAATATTCACAATAGCTCAATAAATCAATTGAACAAATAATTAAAGTTATGACGACCATCTACTTACGAAATTACATGTAGAATAATAGTATTTTTCAAGATAGCATTCAATAAAATCGTAATATAAACCCATCACCTATCAATTATCAACTTATTTCAATCATGGGGACACAAAAGAGAACAATCCCATGCCTTGGGTAGGCTTTACATACCTGGGATGACAAATTACCGACTCTTTCTTCAAGAAATTAGACCTAGACTTGAAACCCTCAACTCTTTCTTCATCTTCTTCTGTCAGAACGTAGTTTAGATTTAGGGAAAAATGGGTTTATGAAACCCTTTCGTACGAATTTAGACTTAGAAATGCATTTTGGGACTTTAAAATGTGTTGGGAATAACCAAAATACCCTTCCCAGAATTTAAAAGAAAAGTGTCAAATTGGTACACTGGTCCGCGACGTGCCAAGGGGCCGGACTAGTGTATTTCATGAATTTTCCAAAATTTTCAATTCCTATCGAAAAATTTTAAAAAATTCTAAGTGTAGCTATGCGCCCCCTCCGTGTTGCGCCAAGGGCGCGGACAAACACTGCAATTAATTAGTGAAAATTATTTTTCGACCCAGTTGCTCTTATATCGGGTGGAGACCATTTTCTCACTCAATTTTCTTCGCTGATCGCAAATTTGGTCTTGAATTTCACATCGGAACTTTGAAAGACACATTGTGCGCATGATTATGTTTTACGGGCATTTTGGTAATTCTATGGGGTGTTACATCATCTTCTCTTGGGATCATTAATCCTCGAATAATGAGTAATGGTCGAATAGAAACATGAGTAACCCCAAAATGCATCTCATTCCTCACTTGGGAACACTCGAACTCTCAGTTATTCATCACCTCTCTATCTCTATCTTAGACTCGGGAATTAGAATCAATGTATCAAGTCAAGAAAGAAATTTCAATAGCGTTAAGGATAGGGACATTACCTTCAACAACATCATCATTTGGAATGAATAGGTGCGGGTATTTGAGTTTCATGGCTTCCTCAGCTTCCCATGTAGCTTCCTCAACAAATTGATTCCTCCATAGAACTTTGACGGAGGCTATCTCCTTCTTACTCAGGTTACGAACTTGTCAATCAAGAATGTGGACTGGAATTTCTTCATAAGATAGGCTATCCTTCACTCCTGTACTCTCAATAGAAATTTCTAAGGCAGGATCTCCCAATCACTTCTTCAACATTGAAACATGAAACACCGGATGGACTCCATCTATCTTGGAAGGCAAGTCTAGCTCATAAGAAACCTTCCCAATCCTCCTCACAATCTCGTATGGTCCGATATAACGTGGACTCAACTTCCCCTTCTTACCAAACCTCATGACACCCTTCATGGGTGACACCTTCACGTACACCCAATCATCCACCTCAAACTCCAAATCTCTTGTCCTTACATCCATATACGACTTTTGACGACTCTGTGTTGTCTTCAACCATTCTCTGATGACTTTCACCATCTCCATATACCAGTGGACAAGATTCGGTCTGATCAATTCAACTTCACCAACCTGAAACCAGCCGATCGGTGATCTACATCTCCTCCCATATAATGCCTCATAAGGGGCCATCTGAATGCTGGCATGGTAGCTATTGTTGTATGCAAATTCAATCAACGGAAGATGGTCATCCCAATTTCCTTTAAAGTCAATGACACACGCTCTCAACATATCCTCCAAAGTCTGGATCATATGCTCTGCCTATCTATCTCTCTGAGGGTGAAAACCTATGCTCAGATGTACTTTCATACCCAGTCCCTTCTGAAAAGATCTCCGAATTTGAGAGATGAATTGAGCTCCTCTGTCCAAGATGATGGACAAGGGAATCCCATGCAGCCTTAGAATCATGCTGCTTTCGAGTTCTTGGTAAGCTAGTGATGAAATCCATGTTGATCGTCTCTCCCATTTCCATTCGAAAATTTCAAAATTCTGAGCTAACCTACATGGTCTCTGATGTTCAACCTTGACCTGTTGACAATTGAGACATTTAGAAACAAATTCAGCAATGTCCATTTTCATTCGGTTCCACCAATAGACTTCCTTCAAGTCGTGGTACATCTTAGTAGAACCAGGATAAATGGAATATCTGGAGTTATGAGCTTCAGCCATGATTTTATCTCGAACACCATCAACATCGGGCACACACAATCTACCCTGGTATCTCAACACCTCATCTCCCCTTTTGGAGAAAACTATCACCTTCTGCTTGTGAACCGCTTCTTTCAATTGGAACAAAACAGGGTCTTGGTCTTGATTTTCCTTCACTTCTAACACTAAGGACAAAGCAGAACCACTTTGGACATTGACCCCGCCTTCATTGTTCTCCTAAAGTTGCACTCCCAATTGAGACAATCTATCCTCCACATGGGCAGTGCTACCCATAGACAACCTGCTAAGAGCATCAACAACAATATTAACTTTTCCTAGATGGTAGAGGATGCTCATATCATAGTCCTTGAGCAACTCCAACAATCTCCTCTGCCGCAGGTTGAGCTCCTTCTGACTGAACATGTATTGTAAGCTCTTGTGGTCAGTGAACACGTCCACATGCACTCCATACAAATAATGACTTCAGATCTTAAGTGCGAATACCACTGCTGCCAACTTGAGATCATGATTCGGATAGTTCTTCTCATGGATCTTGAGTTGTCTGGAAGAAGAAGCTATCACCTTCCTTCTCTGCATCAACACACAACCCAGTCCAACTCATGATGCATCACAGTATATCACGAAGTCTCCCGTCCTATCGGGCATGGTCAAAACTGGTGCTATAGTCAATCAAGTCTTCAACTCTTGGAAAATCATTGCACATTCCTCAGACTACTAAAAATTGGCTTTCTTTTGAGTTAGCTTAATCAACGGTGCTGACAAAGAAGAGAAGCCCTCAACAAATCTGCGGTGGTAACCTGCCAAACCTAAGAAGCTTCTTATTTGTGTGAAGAAGTCAGTCTAGGCCAGTTCTTAACTGCTTCAATCATCTTAGTATCCACTCGAATACCATCTCCCGAAACAACATGGCATATGAAAGCCATAGACTTGAGCCAAGACTCACACTTCAAGAATTTTGCATACAACTCATGGTCTTTGAGCGTTTGCAAAACCACTCTAAGATGATTAGAATACTCCCCTTCATCCTTTGAATACACCAGGATATCATCAATAAACACGATCATGAACAAATCAAGTGATGGTCTGAAGACCCTATTCATCAAATCCATGAAAGCTGCAGGTGCATTTGTCAACACGAAGGATATGACCAATAACTCAAAGTGGCTATACCGTGTCCTAAAGGCTATCTTTGGAATATCACTTTCCCTCACCTTCAACTGATGATAACCCAATCTTAAGTCTATCTTGGAGAAACAAGTGGCACCCTGAAGTTGGTTAAAGAGATCATCTATCCTGGGGAGAGGATATGTATTCATTATTGTGACCTTGTTCAGTTACCGGTAGTCTATGCACATTCTGGGGAGCACCCTCAGGTGAGACACTAGGCCTTATGAAACCTTTCTCTAATAAGTCTTTCAACTGTTCTTTTAGTTCTTTTAACTCTGTAGGGGCCATTCTATAAGATGGAATTGAAATGGGCTTGGTATCGGGAAGAACATCTATCCCAAAGTCAATTTCCCTATTCAGCGGGACTCTAGGCAGATTATCAGTGAACACCTTATGAAAATCATTCATAATCGGGAATGATTCAAGAGAGGAAGATTCAACATCATCAGAATTAACTCACACGAGGTGATAAATACAACCCTTGGAGATCAACTTTCTGGCCCTAAGATAAGAAATAAACTTGCCCTTAGGTGCAACAGAACTCCCTTTCCACTCTAGAATAGGCTCATTAGGAAATTAAAACTTAACAATTTAGGTTCTACAGTCAATAAAAGCTTAACCGCATAAAGCCAATCCATGCCAAGTATCACAACAAAATCAGTCATCTCTAATTCTACCAAGTCAGCTAAGGTGTCTCTATGATAAATGGACACTACACAATCCATGTAAACTCTCTCAACTAAGATAAACTCACCAGTAGGAGTGGAAACAGCAAAAGGTTCAACCAAACACTCTGGAAGGATCCCAAACTTACTAGCCAATTAAGGAGTCATAAAAGATAAAGTGGCACCTGGATCAAGTAATGCATAACAATCAAAGGTAAAGACTCGAAGTATACACATGACAACATCTAGTGCAGCCTCCTAATCCTGTCGATTACCTATAGCATAAAGGCGGTTCGTCCCACATCCTGTACCCGTAGTATTACCTCTCTGCTGTCTGTCAGCTGGGGGTGCTATAGAGGATTGTGCCCTATTGCTTTCTTCACCTCGTCTCCTCTTCGGGCACTTATGTTGGAAGTGACCTGCCTGCCCACATAGGAAACAAGGATCCATGCACAGATGGCACCTACCTAGATGGAGCTTCCCACAATTTCCACATGGTGGCTTTCCCTTCGAGCCCTGAGTCACACTGGACTGAGATTGGGTGCCCTGAACCCTGATTCTGGAATCCCTATGAATTCTTATCATACTTGTTTGGCTGAACGGGCGCACTCGCTGTTGAAGGTGCATGATACGATGATCTCTTTTGGAAGCAAGACTTGTTACCCTTATTCAGTCTCTGCTCGCTAGGCTCATGCCCAGCTGATTTTGCGTTCCTGTTCATCTGCTCCTCTCTATCTTTCCTCTTATCTTTCTCTGTCTGCTGGGCATACACCATAATTCTGGAGATGTCCATGTTGGGGATCTACAAGGCTGCTTTGCACTTCTTCTGCACATGTTTGCCCAGGCCAACTATGAACTTCCTCATCTTGGCCCTTATATCTTTGCCCATCTCCGGAGCATACCTGGATAGCTTAATAAACTTAACACTGTATTCATTCACTATCATTCCTCCTTGCTTCAGGTTCATGAACTCATCCACCATCGCCTTGCTCAACTCTTGAGGAAAGAAGTGGTCAAGGAAAGCAGTCCCAAACTCTTTCCATGCTGCAGACTCCACATTCACCCCTACTCTCCTCCCACTAGTTTTTCTACAAATTAGCAACGTCCTTCAATTGGTAGGAAGCAAGCTCCACTCCCTCAATATCATCAGCATGCATCGCTTTTAGGACCTTGTAGATTTCATCAATGAAGTCTGCGGGTTGATCCTCAACCTTAGATCCCCGTATACACCGGCTGGTTCATCCTCAAGAAGTCTCTGAGTCGGGTTGCAGCTGAGGGCTCCTATGAGCTAGAACTAAGAGCTTGTAAACCCTGAATGTTACCCTGGCAAGCCACCAAATGAGTCAGCATGGTGATGGCTCCCCTAAATTCTTCCTCGGTAGTGGGAGTTGGTTGGGGCTGAGCAGGAGGCACCTGTGGGACCTCAGCTGTCCATGCAGGCAGTCCCCGTCTCCTAGCCGCTGTCTAGGCCGGGAACTCAGGTTACGTGTTCTCAGCAGTTGGGACTGCGGCATCTCTCTGAGCAGTTGTTCTCTTTGGCGGCATTTTCTGTAAATGTATAATGAGAAGAAAGGGAACACTTCCTTATAAATTTAAACCTTATCGCACGAATCCAGATCATAGAAGAAGGGGAACACTTCCTCATGTCCTATAGCCTCCTGCTTATGAAGTGTGGTGCACAACACACCCATAAATAAGACTCTACTAGACATGGCTTCATAGACTCCTTAGGCACTTGAACTCTGTGCTCTGATACCAAGTTTTTTGTGCCCTGGGAGGGTACCCTAGGTATAACTAGCACTCAAAGACTATTGCTAGTCACCAAATGAACCACCTAGACTCATCGCATTTGTTGAATCAGTTCATTAGCAGAAGATAACAAAGAAACAATGAACCATCAATGGGCTATCAACTCTTTCTATCATAAATAATACGAAACAAAAGGGGTAATCTCAGTATAAAGAAGGGAAAATGGGAAAAGAATCCCAAACATCAATCATCATACGTCTATGTCTATGAAGTCTCTATAACTACTGTCTAAGAAGGTACCATGTGTTAGACCCCGTTTTTCTTTAACTATCCAAATGGGGAAATTTTGTTGTGGATGTCATGTAACTTGAACCTAAGTATATTTTCGGTGCATGATTAGAGTATCAAGTGAATTTGGTGTGCATAATTAGGTTTGAGTCAGAAGTCCTTGATTGGATCAAAT
>JAPFFP010114592.1:0-18289 GCA_026153255.1 Solanum medicagineum | reverse complement strand
ATTTGTTCGGCATAGGTCATCAAATAGGATAAGTCCATGTCACCAATCAACATAGTGGACTAGCATTCTTCACTCACTAAGTCAAACACACCCATCACGAACTTGTTCATTCTAGACCTTGAGTCGGCAACCAAGTGTGGAACATACTTTGAAAGCTGGTTTGAACTTGAGGGAATACTTCCTCACACTCATAGATGCTTGTTTCAAGTTCATGAACTCCACCAATTTAGCTTTCCTAAGCTCAAGAGGAAAGAAATGATTAAGGAAAGCCACCTTGAACCTTCCCAAAACACCACATAGTTGACTTTCTTCTCTTCCTTCCATTGGTTGTACCATATTTGTGCCACCCCTTTGAGTTGATAGGTTGCCAACTTCGCCTTATCTTCCGACCTCAAATCTATGATAGCCAATATCTTGTAAAGCTCATCAATGAAATCTTGAGGGTCCTCATCTACCTTAGACCCATAGAATTTTGGGGGATTCATCCTCTGAAGTCCCCCACCCGAGATGCCGGTGTAGGAGCATGAGGGGCTTGGTCCATTTGATTGGCTTGATTAGCCACAACTTATGCAGGCAAGGTGAGAGCATCTCGGAGCTTACAATGAGCCGGTTGCTCCTCGGGTGTGCAGGCTCGTCTTTCTCTTGTCATGATCTAGCATATCAAAGAACAATCATTAGAGGGCGAAAACCTTACTTCAACTCTATAGCATGACTTAGAACATAAAGAAGGGAAACATTTCCTAAAACATCTCATAGCCTCTTGCTCATAGTTGTGGTGCACAACACAACCATGAATAAGACTCTAATCGACGTGGTGTGTTGGACTCTATGAATCTAACAACCTAGTCCTCTGATACCAAGTTTTTCATGACCCAAGCCTAGGGCCTAGACATGACACTTGTATGGGGAACCCTAAGTGACCCCAAGTAAGTCTCATAACATATCATTACAGATCCTTGGTCGCAGAAGCAATAAATAACAACAAGAGATAGTAAATTTGGAAAATTGGGGCTAAGGGAAAACTTTCATATCATAGACATCAAGAACAAGAGAGTCAAGGCTCATAGCATAGATACATAACATGTCCAACAACACCTCTACTACATAGATAAGAGAGGGGGCCAAGAAAAGCAACCGGGTTAACCCTCATAGTGAAGACATAAATAAATGAAAGATAGTCTTAGAGCATAGCAAGAGATCATAAGCAACGTCCCCATAATGGAGACTCACCAACAAGCTTGAGAGACAATCATACTAGCCACGTGGAAGAAGAGGATGATCAAGTGGTGCTCTGGTTCCTACATGGTGAAATCATGTAGGCATACAGTGAGCTTTAATACATTTGAATGTACTAAGTATGTAGGATGAAATGTAACAATAGATAGGCATCATAGGTAAAATGCACAATAATACTCAATATATAGCATAATAGCAAGATGGCATGTATTGATGATGCTTAGAGTAAATCTTCTTATATAGATCATAATACAAGTGTCAGGAGTGACAATTCTTAATGCAGTTCCAGGGCCTACCACCTCATTGGGGAGGCGCATGAGGTACAAACCCCTTCATGAGGTTGATGAGGTACAAACCCCCCTCCAAACAAGGTTGATGGAGTACAAATCCCCCAACAAGGTTATCAAGGTATAAACATCTTGACATGGTTCCACTGGCCTGCCAGCTCACGAGAGAGGCGATCGAAGTACAAACCCCTCAACAAGGCTAACCCGAGCCTACAACCTCCCGAGTGATGCTTGGTCATCCCCAACACTATACAAATTATATCATATACGTACATTCCTCTCATCATCATATAGTCATCATATACATACATTCCTTACATCATCATAAAATAATTAAACTAATAAGACATGCGTTGGACCTTCAATTCCTCAAGAAACCATTACCGGACATTTTATCAAACACTTGGCGGGTGTGCAGTGCTAGTGTACAACCATGCAATTCAAGATTGTTATCATGCTAGAATATCCAATGTAAAACCATCAACAGATACTTGATAAAACCCTCAAGCAATATACGTCGAAGCCCTTCATCAAGTCTCACAATAGATCTTAGATTCATAGCCCAAAACATAGTAAAATAGTCACAATTTCACAAACCCCAACATAGTGTGCAGTGAATCTCATAATAAATAATACCCATGAGCATATCAACTTTCAATCATGCAATTTTAAGAAAAGGAAACTTAGGCATCATGGGTGAAAGAAACCCACAAACCATAGCTTTAGGGATTAACTTGATGAAGATTAAAGATGTAGACTTGAAGCTTGAATGATAACCTTAAGATCTGGATGAGTTCTAAGACTTGAATTTAGGAGTGAAATATTTGGCTAAGTGTTTGAATGTTTATTAGGGAATGTCTTGAATGATATGAAGGTAAAATATGGGTGAGTATAGGTATTTTCATGCATGGGAACACTTAGGACCAAGACCAAAAATTCTTGGATCGAACATGAAAAACAGTCAGCAAAATACACATCTGGGCGCCTTAGCCGCGTCGCACAAGGGGCGCGCCGAGCTCAATGGAATTTTCATTTTGGAACTTTGAAATTGCTAATCGTTTTCTCTAAAATCGGGGTTAGACAATTCTCCCACTCAATTTGATCCCTTTATTAAGAATATGAAGTCAGATTTTTGATATCACACATTGACTTTGGGATATGTGGAATTTACGATTCCGGGCAGTTCCGAGGAAAATTTTCGGGCACTTTTTGGGGTCGTATCACTAACTAATCCCACCATATCCATAGCCTCTAACACTAAACCCGGGCCTATATAAGTTATATCATCTAACTCAAACTATCCTACCAAAGACCTACAGCTTCTACCACACAAAGCCCCAAACGGCGCCACACCAATGCTAGCATGAAAGCTATTATTGTAAGCAAGCTCAATAAATTATAGATCAACATCCAATTGACCTTGAATTCCAACACGCATGACCTATCCATATGCTCCTAAGTTCGAGTTGTCCTCAATATTGAAAGTAGTCTTAACCAATAAGAAGTTAGCCGACTTAGTCCTCTGTCAACAATACCCCAAATTGAATCCAATAGCTTTCTAGTCCGTGGCAAACCAACCACAAAATCCATGTTCACCTCTTCCCAATTCCAAGTAGAATTTCAATATCTTGATTCAGACCACCAGGTCTTTGGTGTTCTACCTTAGCTTGTTGACAATTAGGGTATTCGAATACAAACTTGGCTATATCCTTCTTCATTCCATGTGACCAATACCCTTCTTTCAAACTGTAGTACCTCTTATTAGATCTTGGGTAAATAGAATGATGAGAGTTATGGGCTTTAATCATGATCATATCATTAAGACCATCAATGTCTGAAAATATAATAGATCTTGGTACCGAATTATACCATCTCCCCCTTGGGAGAAAACCTGTATCCTATTTCAAGCAACCAACGTAGTCAACACAACCACTGATAGATCCAGATCCTACCTAGCCCTTACATCAAGAGCCACCAAGGATTTGGCTACATTTTGAAGATGAATACATCCATGATTAGAGTAAGCTCACCTAACACCCAGTCTAGCCCAATGGTAAACATCTTTTGCCAACTCCTACTACCATTCACCCCCACAAGCCACACTTCCTATAGATAGTCCACTAAGAGCATCGGCTGAAATATTTGCCTTGTCGGGATGATATCACACATTCATGTCATAGCCCTTTAGGAGTTCCAACCTTATCATTTGCCTCAAGTTAAGGTCCCTTTGAATGGACATAGATTGAAAACTCTTATGATTGGTGAAAACGCACACATATACCCCACACAAGCAGTGTCTCCAAATTTTCAAGGCAAACACCACTACCGCTAACTCAAGATCATCAGTTGTGTACTTACGCTCATGCACCTTCAATTACCTCGATCTATAAGTTATTTCTTTACCATGTTGCATAAGTACACAACCCAACCCAAACCGAGCAGCATCACAATACACCACTAACCCCATCAAAGTCCTCTGGTAAATTCAAAACAGGAGCCAATGTAAGCTGATCTTTCAATGTCTAAAAACTCTCCCTATACCCATCCGACCATACATACTTGGCCTTCCTTTGGATCAACATGGTCAATGAAGATCCAATAGATTAAAGCCTTCAAAAAACCTCCTATAATAATCAGCCAACCCAAGAAAACTACGAGTATCTGAAGGAGCAAGCTTGCTGAACAATGCACACCCTTCACTAACTCCCACCTAACCTCATCTATAAGATCAACTATAGCATCCTCCTTGCCTGGGTAGCATTATGAGCCCAAAGTAACTCTCCCTATCTGGTAGGGAGGGATGGAGATAGAAAATCTTAAGACACGCTCCATGGCGTGATGTGAATCATGAAAAGTGAAACATTTCCTAAATGCCTTGTAGCCTCCTACCCATAGATATAGCGCGCTTCACACCCATGAATAAGATTCTACTTGACGCAGAATGTTGAACTCTGAGGGTTATTTATAAACCTAATGCTCTGATACCATCTCTATCATGACCCAGACCAAGGGTCTAGGAGTGTCACAAAGAATGGGAACCCGAGAGTCCCCAAACAAGCCACAAAGTACCAAAATTCACATCATCGGTTCAGAAATGTATTCAAAAGTAAACACGTAGTTCTAAGGGACGGGAATGTAGGACTCACGCTATGGGGATATCATAGGGAAAGGGATTAACATGGATTCACATAACACATAGCACATAATTAAAGACATAGGAGCGAGTAAGTATGAGTCACGCTATGGGGGCAATTCGGGACTTAGGATCTTTCACATTTATACATCAAACATACATATATATCATAATTTCCCATAATGAATCCATAATGGTCATATCCAAAGAATAACCATAAGCATAAGTTTCAAATACAACACATAACACGTGGATCCGACGAGAGCCTACAATATTTCCAACAAGGCCTCTAGTCATAAGATAGGATAGGGGCCAAGACCTGTCTCGGGATCACCCTCAAAGTAAATAACACAAATGGAAGCAATATTAGTAGAGAAATAGTGGATTGTCCTTGAAAAATAGGACACACCACAACAATGTCTCAATTCTGATCTAGCGTCAAACGGAGGATGAAAGTACTCTCCGGTCCCTATATGGGGAGAGCATGTAGGTAAAAGTATGTGTTAGTACGTTTGAATGTACTAAGTATGCGGGGTGCAATGCATGTAACTTACCAAAACCTACATATAATGTTAGATGGCAAAGGCACATAATATAAGAAGAGATCTATAGCAAGGAATGTAATATAACAAGATGCTATGAAATTCATGATTCATGAAATGCAAATGATGCTCATATATATAGTAGAGAAATGACCTCAACCGACATAAGTAAGACAAAGAGAGATATTACTTGGAATCCTGATGAAATCCCCTCATCGCTAAAGAGGTACTCTACTTGCCAAAGGTAAACCATACTTCACCTTATGGGCATCCCCATTTCGTATGAAGTAGCCTTCTTTACGGGCACCCCATTTCAGATAGGATTTTGACATATAGCAGATCATATCACATAGTTTCTTTTCCTTACGGCCAACCCTATTTTGGAGGCAACTTTGCTTATGAGCAACCCTATTTCGGAGGCAACTTTCCTTACAGGCACCCAATTTCAGAACGAAAACTATGCTAGGCACATAGTTTGAGGAAAGAGAGGGAACCCTCCATTCATCAGTTCTATATTGTCATCCCAAAAGAATACTTGTAACATATGTAGTTATAAATGCTTTCAAAGGGATACAAGTCTTGCCAAAACCTTTTAACACACAATTGGGCTTAAAAGTTAAACATCATTCATAATAACTCAGGCTTAAAGGCCAAAGCCATACTTTCATAGTCATAATACTCAGTCATACGAATAGGCCATTCATACACAAAATGGTGCAAGCACCCAAAATGCTCAAAGAGCTATAATCATAGGCATATATGTGATCACATTCTTGTCATAACCAATATCTTATCAAAATCATATCATAAAATATAATTGGGCTTAATCCACTTCATAATTTCATAAATCCATGCTTATGAAATGTTTATGCTATGGAAAATGTGGGAATAGCATGGGTAATTGAGAATCAATCTAAAATGAATAATATATGAAATTAAAGTAAAACTATAACCAAATTCACATTTAAAATATAATATAAATGACCCATGCTCAGATCAGAGACTTAAAGGGACTATGCACAATCATAGATTCATAAAAATAATGTAATCCAATATTTTAAAGCTTTAATCATCTTAAAATCAATAGATAAACATAAACATTCATTATTGGAATTAAAGAAATCATAATATTTAAAACTCCAAATTAAAGTAATCAAAATTCATGTAGATTGCAATGAAAATAATTTGGGTCTCCTTGATTGGAAGTAATTAAGGATCAAAACCCACATACCTCAACCAAGATGAAGAAACCCAAAAGAATTTGAAGAAGAATTGAGTACTCTTGCTCACAAGATGAAAATCTTTCAAGAGTTCCTTGGAATAGATTCTAGAGCGGCTTGAGTGAATTAGTCTTGAATGAGGGTTTTGGAATTAGTGTAGGAGAGGTTTAGGAATATAAAGGGGGTTTAAAGGTCTTAAATAGCCTTGGGGATGGGTCAAAATATAAAAAACACCTAAATAGAATGCCCCATTAATATTTACCCAAAGCTTCAAACGACTAGTTTCACGGGTCATGAAGTCCTTTAGGGGTCGTGAAACTCCCCCGTCTAGCCCAGAAAGATTTTGCGAAAAAGGTCATAACTTCTTGCTCCGAACTCAAAATGAGGTGAGACCAAATGCGTTGGAAACAAAATTCAAATAGCTTTAATTGGATAGGTCATTGGAGACCCAGTTCATTTTGTGCTAAGAGATATGCCCATTTAAATTTGACCCTTCCATCGGTACTTATGAAAAACTTAGCCGATGGAATTCCTTTGAACTTGGCTTGACATGTGAGATCCATCATAGCCTTAAATAACATGAATAAGCTTGATTTGAAGGCTTAAAAGTCAAATTAGCTTGAGATTTAAGATCCCATTCTTAGACAAGAAAACCTAGAAATTGGAACGTTAGCTTGAAACAAAGAAAAACTTGGTGAAGGAAAGCTCCATGGTTTACCACATGGCCCGTGTGGAGCTACATGTTCCATTTGGTGTGCCCATATACCAATACATTATCAAACAAATACCTCCAATGCCACACTTTGAAGGCCACAAAATATAACCTCCCACGCCGCACTTCGATGGCCACACGACTAGCCATATGGCCAGTGCTAAGCCTCACGGCTTGTGTGACCGGTCATACCCAAACACTTAGGCCAAATATTGTTGGTTCAAGCCCAAGGCCATTTACACTGTCCTCTACATTGTTTGTGAGGTCTGATACCGCCCGGGTGGGGTCCAAGTGTGATGATCATTAGTTTGAAGTCCCACACCAAGGCCACACACTAAAAATTAAGGCCAAGTGTTGTGTCATTGGAGGTCACACGACTCGTGTGACCACACACATGTTGTGTGGTGTCCCTTGAGATGACACTTGATCCAAATTTTGTCCTAAACGAAATTCTCAAGCTCCAATCAAGTCGTACGAAATTTGGATCATTACAGTCCTTTACCCCGCGTAGGAGTAGATCATGTGGTAATGACATCACTTCATTGTATCATCACCGGTTCATAGGTGATGGTTGTCACTTAGAGAAACTCCCTGGTAGGTCCCACACTTATAGTACTTTGAGTTGAGTTGATTATATGAGTTTAGATTGGTGTTGATGAATCATTTGTCTACTACTTGTTCTTACTTTAGATAGACACTTGAAATTCTGAGTGAGTATCTTATGAGTTGATGTTACTCCATATTATTCTACCTATATCATTTTATTCAGCCATCTTACATGCTCATACATTCCATGTACTGATGTCCATTTGGGACTGTATCTTTTCATGATGCAGAGATAGGTATTCAAGATCCTCAACAGACGCTTCGTTGAAGGTCTATTCTCTCTACTACTTATTGGTGAGTTCTCCCTGCATTTGGAGGATGTCATTTTATATTTCTATGATTAGAGTTTGTTTCGTTTTAGTTTGTGGTAGCCATGACCTATCATGGTACCATTCTAGACTGTAGAGGTAGAGGCTTCATAGACTAGAAGATGATGACTTGATGTTGAGATCTTTCCTTCTTTCTTGAATTGTGTTTAATTAAATTTTCTATTTTGTCATAGATATTGAGACTAATCTTGTTGGCCTTTGGCCTTATTTATTGAGTTAGAAGTAAGTTGGGTTACCCACCCTTATGTTTCTACTACTTTAAACATCATCCACTGAAATGGATGATTGAATGACTTTCATGAGGCCGAGTGGTTCGCTTAGGGACTAGTAATAGTCTTTGGATGCCAGCCACATCTAGGGTATCCTTTAAGGGTATGACATAGATTTTCTTGTATGTTATGATTTAACCTCCTTATAATTATTGTTGAATGATAATCATTGTAAGATAGGATTCTTGGTGAGAAATCTGTGTGCAGGGAGTGGCTTTAGCTTCCTATAGAGTTTGTATTGATCACGTTAGAGATATGTGAGTGTGTGAGGTGAGAGCAAGTTAAGTGTTACAAAGTTGAAATTTTGACATTGCTCTTTCGAAGTAGTAAAGGTGCCGAAATCCTACAAGTTATACGTAGTGGTTGTTTCTCCCTTGAGCAAGGAGTTTCCTCACTCTACGTTATGTGTTCATCTTGTAACATTATATGTTTGCGCTTCACTAGTATTTGCACAAGAACCTGGTTCTTGTAAGTGTTAGGGTACAAAGTGTTTCACTGACCTACCGATAGATTGGATAGGTGTCATCATGGCTTGGGGGTCAGGTCGTGAGAGATTTAACATACTATACTTGTCTATTATGTCTCAAATAAAAATCATGTTCTTAAATTTATCTAATTGAGAAAATTTTAGTATCTTTTATGTGACTTATTAAAAGTTTTATCTCTTTAATTAGTGTGCTTATTGTTAAAACTATGAGAAGAAGCTCCATCCCTCCACTTCTTTGAGTTTGACATAAAGCTTCTTCTTATAGTTTTAGTTGTATGATCACTAATTAAAGAAATCAAAAATTTAAGTTAATTGAAGAATATCCTAATTAGCAAAAGTAATAAAGTTGTTGCCATATGTTAGGATATCATAGTAGGATTTTAAAAAATTATGATTTTACTATTAGATAACATAATTATGTGACTTTGATAGAAAAAAAATTCATAATTACATATCGATTCATGAAATCTAACCTATGACTCAAAAAGTCAAAATTATATTTCCTTTTATGGAATTGTCCAATGCAATTTGTATAGACAATGTATAAATAGGTAACCATATATAATAATCTCAAACTAAATATTTTATCAAATTGCACTTCTATCTCGCAT
The DNA here is from genome assembly GCA_026153255.1 of Solanum medicagineum. Classification (NCBI taxonomy): domain Eukaryota; kingdom Viridiplantae; phylum Streptophyta; class Magnoliopsida; order Solanales; family Solanaceae; genus Solanum; species Solanum medicagineum. The sequence goes on along the minus strand of JAPFFP010114592.1, from coordinate 8,857 downwards.
TCAAAATTGGTATCCTTTGTGATCCCCCCCACCCCTACCCTCACCCTCTTAGTTTTTCCAGATTGGATTCTCTGTATCTATTGCATGTTAAGTCAACTTATTTTCTACTATATAAATAGATCACTTACTACGAACTTATAACACATTTCTCTCTATCTCTATTCAGCAAACAAAAGGTGTGTAGATGTCTCTCTTATATATCTATCTTCTCTTTGTTCCATTTAATTGTTTCTTATATAATTTGAATGCTTAAACAACATACTTACACTTGATTTTTTTTGTGTTTTTTTAAAATTATTTTATTTTGTTGAATAGAAAATTAGCAAATAAAAATGGTAGATTCTAGGGAAAAAGATGTTAGGGAATCATTGTCATCCCAAGAAACATCAAAAAGGCAAAGGAAGTGTCAAAGATGTTCCATGGAAAAACCTCACCAACTTGAAGGGTAAGATTAATTTTTTTTAAGGAAATTGTACCTTCATATATGTTCAATTCTTTTTTCAATTTTTGCTTGTTTAAAAGTATAATGTTATTTTCCTAAGAGGCGTAAGTGATAAAATTAAAATAAATTAGCTATACAATAATTTATTTTCTGGATGTATTTTTTTACATTGATTTATCTTTATCTCTTTAATAATCCTATTCATATTTAATAAAATATATGTACTTTTGGTGTGTGTTTGGTATGGAGGAAACTATTTTCTAGAAAATGTTTTTCATTTTATCATATTTGGTTGACTTAAACATTTTGGAAAATATTTTCCAAATCAACTTATTTTCCTCAAATTTAAGGAAAATGACTTTCTTCCTATCACGCCCCGGGAGGGTATCCTAGACGTAACTGGCACTCGGAGACTATTGCTAGCCCCAAGTGGACCACCTAGTCTCATCGCATTCAGTCAATTAGCACAATAGCGGAAGAAAATCAAGAAATAACTATCCATGAATTGGATAGAACTATCAACTCAGTTTATCATAGATGAAATATGCGAAAAATGACAATCTCAATGTAAAGGAAGGGAACGGGGAAAGAACCCCAACATTAGCACTCTTCAATCTAAGTCTATGAAGCCTCTATGTCTACTGTCTAAGATTGTACCATGACAGGCCATGGTTACCACAATCAAAGAAAATGCATCAAGATAAATGAAATGATAAATATGTCCTCCGAAAGTAAGGGAGGACTCACCAAGTCTCTGTCTGAAAATCAATGCAACTTCAACGATTAGGCTGCTGAGTCCTCTATCTACCGAATCTGCATCATAAATGATGCACCGCCAAAGGAGCGTTAGTAAGTGGAATGTACTGTATGTAAAATGGGCTAAAATAAATAGTATACAATATCACTAGCTCATCAGTCACTCATCTTCAACTCAAAATAGGAAATAGGACTCTATCACCTCACTATCCATCAAAACATCAAACAATCTCATTAACTTCATAGTACTATCACTATGGAACTTATCTGGGAGTTTCTATAATCGACAACCACCACCTATGAGCCGATGATGATACAACGAAGAGATGTTGTTGCCACATCCGTCCAGTACCTTGTCAAGGTACAGGACAAGTCTGTCGGGGATCCTAAAAGAACTCTATCAAGCCCTCTGCGGGGCAAAAGAGACATCTGCTTTCACAGTCCAATCCTCTCCTATGCTAGACACATAGTTAATGAGTGGGACTGATACTCACTTTCACCCATTTTGGTGCTAATAATCCTTCCAGGACTAAATATGCTCATAAGTCTATCAATTCATCAAGGATTTCCATCACTCAGCCCCTAAGGGCAAGAACACTCAACTCATACCATCATCTATCAACTCAAGGAGTAAGATTATTCTTCCACAACTAAGTTTCAATTTCATTAGTCTCTAAGAACACAAATTCAATCAGTTTCAGTTATCAACACCCTCATCTCAAGACTCAGAATCCAACAATCTACACATTCAGACAATTAAGGCTCTAGACATTACCCTTAAGTTCATTCTTGATCTGTTAAACCAGCAGAATCATGCAATTAGGTATACAATCATACAGTGATACATATAAGCAGCGGATAAAAGTATGATGATCATCAATTTGAGATAATATATAGAAATTAAAGATAATTTTCAAGAAAATAAACGTGATGTTCAAGAAATTCTTCAAAATTCATTTCTCAAAACCCATCAACCATCAATTGTCCGTCTACTACATGTATTGGGGCACATGGAATAATAATTCCATGCTTTGGATAGTCTTTACATACCTGGAGTGAAGAATCACCAAGTCTTCTTCAAGGATTGAGACCTCACTTGAAACCCTCAACTCTTTCTTCTTCTCTTCTCTCAGAAATCACTTTTAAACTTAGAAAAATGTAGGTTTTGAAACTCTTTCATATGAAATAAGTCTTTAAAACATGTTTGGGGACTTAAAAATGGTTTAGAAATACCAAAAATACCCTTCCCAAAATTAAAAAGAAAAGATTTTAAAGTGGTACACTGGTACGCGACACGCTAGAGGCGCGGACCAGTGTATTTCGTAAATTTCTGAAAATTTCCAATTCTCGTCAAAAATAATAAAAAAAACTTTTAAGTGTTAGTCTGCGCCCCCTACGCGTTGTGTCAGGGGCACGGATCAACACTATTTCACCATTAATTAACAAAAATTATTTTTCGACCCAGTTACTCTTAAATCGGATCGAGACCTTTTTCTGACTCGATTCTCCGCACTGATGGCAAATTCGGTCTCAAATTTCCCATCGGATCTTTGAAAGACACATTATGCACACGATTACGTTTTAGGAGCATAACGGTAATTTCGCGAGGTGTTACATCATCTCCCTCTTAGGATCATTCGTCCTCAAATATTGAGTAAGGATAGAATGAAAGCATGATTAACCTCAAAAATAGTCTCATTCCTCACTTAGGGACTTTCGAACTCTCAACTATGCATCACCTATCTATCTTTGTCTTAGACTCAAGAGTAGAATTGAATAAATGCATCAACTCAATGAAAGGAGACATTCATTAACGTTAAGGATAAGGACCTTTACATTCAACATCATCATTATTTGGCACGAATAGTTGTGAGTATTTGAGTTTCGTTGCTTCTTCAGCTTCCCAGGTAGCTTCCTCAAAAAATTGATATATCTATAGGACTTTAACGGAGGCTATCTCCTTATTGCTCAACTTATGAACTTGTTGGTCAAGGATCTGCATTGGAATTTCTTTGTAAGATAGACTATCCTTCACTCCCATGCTCTCAACAGGAATTGCCAAGGCAGGATTCCCGAAACAGTTCTTTAGCATCGAGACACGGAACACCGGGTGAGTCCATCTGACTCGAAAGGTAAGTCTAGCTCATAAGAAACCTTCCCAATTCTTCTCATGATTTGGTATGGTCTGATATAACATGGACTCAACTTCCCCTTCTTACCAAACTTCATAACACCCTTAATTGGTGACACGTTCAAGTACACCCAATCATCCACCTCAAAGTCCACGTATCTTCTTCTCACATCCATATACGACTTCTGATGACTCTATGCTATCTTCAACCTCTCTCCTATGACCTTCACCTTCTCCATGGACTGGTGGACAAGGTCAGGTCCAATCAATTCAGCTTCACCAACCTCAAACCAGCCGATTGGTGATCTGCATCTTCTCTCGTATAAAGCCTTATAAAGGGCCATCTGGATGCTAGCGTGGTAACTATTGTTGTATATAAACTCAATCAATGGTAGATGGTCGTCCCAATTACCCTTGAAGTTGATAATGCAAGCTCTCAACATATCCTCCAAAGTTTGAATAGTATGTTCTACCTGCCCATCCGTCTGAGGGTGAAAAGTTGTGCTCAGGTGTACTTTCATACCTAATCCCTTTTTAAAGGATCTCCAAAATTGAGAGGTGAATTAAGTTCCTCTGTTTGAGATGATAAAAAAAGGAACCCCATTCAACGTCACAATCTCTCAAACATATAGTCGGGCATACTCATCAGTCGTATAAGTTGTCTGGACTGCCAAAACGGGGCTGATTTTGACATCCTATCAACAATCTCCCATATCGAATCGTGCTGCTTTGGGATCTTGGGAACCCAGTGAGGGAATCCATGTTGATTGGCTCCCACTTACACTCAGGAATTTCAAAGTTTTGAGCTAACCCATATTGTCTCTGATGTTAAACCTTAACCTGTTGACAATTGGGACACTTAGAGACAAACTCAGCAATGTCTTTCTTCATCACATTCCAGCAATAGACTTCTCTCATGTCGTGGTACATCTTAGTAGAACCGGGGTGAATGGAATATCAAGAGCTCTGAGCCTCAGCCATGATCCTATCTCATACTCCATCAACATCGGGCACACACAATCTACCCTGGTATCTCAACACCCCATCTCCCCCTATGGAGAAAACCATCACCTTCTACTTGTCAACCCCTTCTTATAATTGGAACAAGATAGGGTCTTTGTCTCGCTTCTCTTTCACTTCTAACACTAAGGATGAAGCAGACCCATTCTGAACATTGACCCCGCCTTCACTGTTCTCCTCAAGTTGCACTCCTAATCGAGCCAATCTATGAACTTCCTTAGCTAGTTCTCTCTTTCCTTTCTCTACATGGTCAGTGCTACCCATAGACATCCTACTTAGAGAATCAGCGACAATGTTAGCCTTACTTGGGTGGTAGAGAGTGCTCATATAATAATCCTTGAGCAACTCCAGCCATCTCCTCTAACACAGGTTGAGCTCTTTCCAGTTGAACACGTAGTACAAGCTCTTATGGTCAGGAACATGTCCGTATGCACTCTATACAAATAGTGACGCCAAATTTTAAGTGCGAATACCAATGCTACCATCTCGAGATCATGAGTCTGATAATGTTTCTCATGGATCTTCAGTTGTCTCGAAGCATAAGCTATCACCTTCCCTCTTTGCATAAGCACACAACACAATCCAGCCCTTGATGTATCACAGTATATCGCGAAGTCGCTATCCCATCAGGATAAGTCAACACTGGTGCTGTAGTCAATCTATTCTTCAGCTCTTGGAAACTCTTTTCACATTCCTCAAACCACTAAAACATGGCATTCTTCTGAGTCAGCCTAGTCAATGGGGTTGACAAGGAAGAGAAGCCCTCTACAAATCTGTTGTAATAGTCTACCAAACCCAAAATGATCCATATCTCTGTCGGAGAAGTCGATCTAGGCCAGTTCTTAACCGATTCAGTCTTTTGAGTATCTACCCGAATTCCATCTCCTGAAACAACATGGCCCAAGAAAGCCATGGACTTAAGCCAAAACTTACACTTTGAGAATTGCGCATACAACTCATGGTCTTTGAGCATTTGTAAAACCACTCTAAGGTGATTTGCATGTTGCTCTTCATCCTTAGAATATACCAGAATATCATCAATAAACACGATCATGAACATATCAAGATATGGCCTAAAGACCCTGTTGATCAAATCCATGAAGGTTGTAGGTGCATTTGTCAACCGAAGGACATGATCAAGAACTAAAAGTGGCCATACCGTGTCCTAAAGGCTGTCTTCGAGATATCACATTCCCTCACCTCCAACTGATGGTAACTCGATCTGAGGTCTATCTTGGAGAAACATGAAGCACCCTGAAGTTGGTCAAAGAGATCATTTATCATAGGGAGAGGATACTTATTCTTTATGGTAACCTTATTCAGCTGTCAATAGTCTATGCATATTCTGAGAGACCCATCTTTCTTACGCATGAATAGGATTAGGGTACCCAAAGTGAGACACTAGGCCTTATGAACCCTTTCTCTAGCAAGTCTTTCAATAGTTCTTTCAATTCTTTCAACTCTGCGAGGGCCATCCTATAATGTGGAATTGAAATGGGTTTGGTCTCGAAAGGACATCAATCCCAAAGTCAATCTCCCTATCGGAGGGACTCCAGGCAGATCATCAGGAAACACCTCAGGAAACATATTCACAATCGGGACTGACCCAAGAGTAGATATTCAACATCCTCATACTTAACTCGCACGAGGTGGTAAATACAACCCTTGGAGATCAACCTTCTGGCTCTAAGGTAAGAGATAAATTTGCCCTTTAGGGGCAATGAAACTCCCTTTCCACTCTATGACAGGATCACTAGGAAATTGGAACTTAACAATTCGGGTTCTAGAGTCAAGAGAAGCATAACAGGCATGAAGCCAATTCCTGGCCATTATTACATCAAAATCAACCATCTCCAACTTTACCGAGTCAGCTAAGGTGTCTCTATGATAAACAGACACTACATAATCCCATTAAAGTCTCTCAGCTAAGATAGACTCTCCAATATGAGTAGAAACAGCAAAAGGCTCAAGTAAACACTCTGGAAGAATCCAAAACTTACTAGCCATATAAGGGGTCACAAAAGACAAGGTGGCACCCGCATTAATCAATGCATAATCAAAGATAAAGACTCGAAGCATACTCGTGACAATATCTAGTACAGCCTCCTGATCTTATCGATTACCCATAGCATATAGGCAGTTCGTTCCACCTTCTGTACAAGTAGTAGTACCCCTCTATTGATTGCCCGCTGGAGAGGCTACGGATGATTGTGGTTTGGTGCTCCCCTCACCTCGTATCCTCTTCGGGCATTCATAACTGAAATGACCATCTTGACAACATAAATAGAAAACATCTCTTTCTACACGGGACACACCCAGATGAAGATTGCCGCACTTGCCACATGGTGGCTTCCCCTCGTGCCTTTACCTTGGGTCACGCTGGCCTAAGACTGAGCACCCGGAGCCTTGAAATTCTGATAACCCTGAGATTTCAAATCATACCTGTTTTGCTGCACGGGTGCACTTGTGTACAAATGGTGTAGGATGGGAGGATCTCCTCTAAAAGTAGGACTTGTCACCCTTATTCTGTCACTGCGAACTAGGTTCACGTCCTGCTGACTTCGCCTTTTTGTTAATCTGCTCTTCTCTATCTTTTTTCTTGTCCTCCTCTGTCTGCTAGGTATACACCTTAATTTTGGAGATGTCCATGCTCAGAATAAGCAAGGTGCCTTACATTCTTTCTGCACATGTCTTCCTAGACTAGACATAAACTTCCTCATCCTCGCTCTCTTGTCCTGCACCATCTCGGGAGAATACCTTGACATCTTAATAAACTTAAGGTTGTACTCTTTCACAGTCATCCCTCTTTATATCATAGTCAAGAACTCATCCACCTTCGCCTCCCTCAATTCTTGAGGGAAGAAGTGATCAAGAAAGACTGCTTCAAACTCTTCCCATGCTGCAGGCTCTGCATTCTCACCTCTACTCTCCTCCCACTGGATGTACCATATATTAGCAACATCTTTCAGCTGGTAGGAGGCAAGCTCAACTCCCTTGACCTCATCAGCATGCATCAGCTTCAGAACCTTATACATCTTATCAATGAAGTTTTGCGGGTCCTCTTCTACTTTCGATCCCGTATACACTGGCGGGTTCATCCTTAAGAAGTCTCTAAGTCTTGCGGCAGCTGAGGGCTCCTGTGAGCTAGAACTAGGAGCTTGAGGACCTTGGTTATTACCCTGAGAAGCCACCAACTGGGTCAGCATGGTGATGGCTCCCTTAAAATCTACCACGGTAGTCGGAGCTTCTTGGGGCTGAGTAGGAGGTGCCTGAGGGACATTAGAAGTCCTAGCAGGGCGTCCCCGTCTCCTCTTCTCCGTCTGAACTGGTGCCTTCAGTTGGGTGTTCTCAGTATCTAGGGTTGTGGCATATCTTTAAGCAATTTTCTCTTCGGCAACATTTTCTATAAACGTATAATGCACGAGTTAAACGGGATGTCAATAGATTTAAACTCTATTGCGATCATCAAAGAAGGGTAACCTTTCCTAATATCCTATAGCCTCCTACTTATGAAGTGTGGTGCATAACACACACATAAACAAGACTCTACTAGACACGGCTTCATAGATTCCCTGGGATACTCTAACTCTGGGCTCTGATACCAAGTTTGTCATGCCCCGGGAGGGTACCCTAGACGTAACTGGCACTCGGAGGCTATTGCTAGTCCCCAAGTGGACCACCTAGTCTCATCGCATTCATACAATCAGCACAATAGCGGAAGAAAATCAAGAAATAACTATCCATCAACAAGCTACAACTGTCAACTAAGTCTATCATAGATGAAATACGAGAAAAAGGACAATTTCAATATAAAGGAAGGGAACGGGGAAAGAACCCCAACATCAACCATCTTATATCTACGTGTGTGAAGCCTGTATGTCTACCGTCTAAGATGGTACCATGACAGGTCATGGCTGCCACAATCAAAGAAAATGCATCAAGATAAATGAAATGATAAATATGTCCTCTTAAAGCATGGGAGTACTCACTAAGTCTCTGTCTGGAATTCCGTACAACCTCAACAATAAGGCTGCTGAAGTCCTCTGTCTACCAAATCTGCATCATAAAACGATGCAGCACCAAAGGGGCGTTAGTACGTGGAATGTACTGCATGTAAAAATGGGATAAAATAAACATTATATAATATCAACAGCTTATCAATCACTCATCCTCAACTCAGAGTAGGAAATAGGACTCTATTACCTCACTATCCATCAAAACATCAGAGAATCACATTAACTTCAAAGTATTGTCAACATGGAACCTATTTGGGAGAATCTATAATTGACAACCACCACCTATGAGCTAGTGATGATACAACGAAAAGATGTTGTTACCACTCCCGTCCAGTACCTTGCAGGGTTACTGTCACGGCCCAACCCCGGGGCCATGACTTGTGCCGATTAGGCACTTAAACCAATATTACACTATAAAACCCAACATTAGAGTTTAGGAATTCTACCAAAATTTTGGCAGAGTTTCCTCTGTTTTACTGACTAACCGCACCT
>JAPFFP010114581.1:0-18291 GCA_026153255.1 Solanum medicagineum | reverse complement strand
TGGTGCATGGGCGTATGGGCGACCCATGGCTGGCAAAGCGGACAATATATGCACGTGTGGGTCCGGGCTGTTACACATATGCCCAAAAAACAAGCTTCAAATGTGCTCACACCCCAAAAAGACCCACACAGATTAAGGTCAACATCATACATGTATGGTCAGCCCACATAAGCTCGGGAACAAAGATAAACCAGTCGTATTAGCAACCAATTAGTGCAAAAATAGTGCCCTCACTACAATGAAGTCTCACTCACAACATATCCATGTAAAACAGAGCTTGGAATGTAGACACTTACTCTCATAAGTGATTTTCGGTAGACACATAAGTATGACTATATGCTTGCCCTTATTTTCACCACCTTAGCTATCGAAGGACCTTTTTAGGATCACAATAGGACTTTTGTGGCTTTTAATATATTCTCGAGCTAGGGTGAGGCACATTTAGTACTAAAGTGACTAATTGGCCCCTCCAAGACACTACTTTGACTCAACCATCTACTTTCGGTCCCCAACTCTTATTGCCCCTATTTTTCCAACTTTCTTTACTGTGGGGAGTGATTTCCGTGCTCATTTACTCATTTTCTTTTCTTTCCTTTTTTGGTTTTTAGTTTTGTCGTCTTATCGCTTGGCTCTTTTCCACACTTATTTTTCTATTTTTCCTATAGTAGCCACTCTCAACTTAGGCTTTTGGCCTAGGCTAAGGTTCATAATATTTTTCTCAAGGACAAGGGCTGGTACAAGCTACCCTCAACTTAAGCTTTTGGCCTAGATGGAGGTTTACATTGTCCTTGGAGAGACCAGGGATCAAAGTAAAGATCAGCAGATAGATAGGGAAGGTGAGTTGGGTGATTACAAAGAAAAGGTCTTTCAGGCTCAACTTTTGGTTCAAATGGGACAATTTCATTTCGTTGGTCAAATTTAGACTAAGTGACTAGTCAACAAAAATGGCCTAAGATCACATCCTAATCCATCCATTCAGTTGTTTTGGTGGGACTAACCAGGCAAGTTCTAGCTTACAAGTGCTTCAACTGAAATAAGTAAATAAGCTCACACACACGACATATTTCTACACTAGTCAGCACTAACCAACATAGTCATGCTTCATTCATCAAGATACCAACCATACAATGCATACCATGCTTTCCAAAAATCATATAAGTTAGTCAGGATGGGATGCATGCACATATAAACTTTTTGCAACATTGTCAACTTGGGGCATTTTCACACATCAAACATGGGTTACCATAGACTTCTATAAACACTTGTATCTACACAAACATCACAACCTAAACATGTTAGTTCTACTAGATAATACACTTGAGAGAAAAGAAACATGGCAAGAAAAACTCTCAAGTGGAAGAATGCCCCACCCCCTCCAAAAGATGGTGTAGTGCCCTCACTACACCACAACTAGAAATAAAGTACAAAAAGGGAGTAGAACATACCTGGGACGCCTTAGGTGTCATTTGTACCATCGGGATCAGACCCTCAGGTAAGATCTCTATCATCAAAAATCGCACCCAGTCCAAGGGTGCTCCCGGAGGCTCCTACCTTTGCTGCATCTAGTGCAAGTTGCTCCTCTCCTCTTGTTCGGCAGCTGCTCGGCGCTGGGCTCTCATGGCCTTGCGTGACTTCTTCTCCTCCTCTAATTGCTGACCATGTGGAGGGCTACTTCGTTGGCTGCGTCTCTTGCCTTTGTCCTTCATCTTGGGCATTTTTGTAGGTGGCACACGTGCAACAGATGGGGCAAGTGGAGCGCTCCATGTCTCATCTAAAGCATGTGCCACAGGAGCATTGAAGAGGTTCATCCAAGATTTCGGAGGTGGGCTGGTGCAGTGCGATTGTATTGCATCATAAGTTATGCAATCTATGCTTTCATGTCATTCACTATCCGCACAATAGTTGTCATTTCTTCCCCGAACATACTCCCGAACATATCATCGATGTATCCCTCCAAAGTGTTTGACATGATTCTGCAAGATGTTGATTTGGCCCAAAAGCTCAGCCTGAAGTTGCTCCACTGCTTGTTATACATGAGAGTGGACCACATGTGGCATCCTTTTGACTATCTGATCAATAATGGCTCATGTCTGCCATTGGTCCGCCATCACTCTAGCCAGAAACTCATATGGGACATACGCATACCCTTGTTGCATTGAAGGCGCTGCACCACTGCCCTCGGGCTACGCAGAAGCCTCGCCTTACTGTTGCCCGGTAATGCAACCCTCAAATGATAAGGGTTGCTGCGGGGCTGCTTGTGGAAAATTCGTTGGACCCCTCAGCATGCATGTTCTAATCTGCATAAGAGGATTGTGGACATCTTTAACTAGTGCAATGTTGACCACGCCCTTGGGAGCTATCTTTCGGTCCAGAAAATGTGTGGTAGGGACACCGATCCATTTGCAAAGTGCACGAATTAGGCATGGGAAGGACATTCTAGCTCTGCCAGATAAAGCCCGATCCTGCATATCTGTAGCAATATTTCATCCCATATTTAATCCGTACTTGGCCATCAAACATGCTACCAGAGAGGCATGTGAAGGTTGGAGCATGTTGTCATTGCCTGTGGGCCGATGCCTGGTCCACACCACCTACCACCAAAAGTTTGCAAAAAAAGTCAGAGACGCCTTGGTGATAGGAACCCTGGGGTTTGTAACCTAAGCTACATCAGCTCCTTGTATCGCGATCCGCTCCGCAATCCATTTCAAAAGTGTAGCACGAGAAGTCGGATCAGACATTCACCCCTCATCAGTGATCTTCAAGTGTCTATCAGTAAATAGTCCATCTGGAGGGCCCCAGTAATCTGGCCAAATAGGAATCTATTGATAGTGGTCTCTAAAATGTCCAGCCTTTCACCATGCACCATAACATGCGCCCACGGGGACAATCTAAAGGCGAGCTGCTTCTTCAACTTTTTGGAATGGTTGCCATGTATGGAGTTCAACAGACTGGCAGCTGATGTCGCCTAAGTTACACCTCCTTTTTAGATGATAAAGTGGTCGCTGTCAACATAAAGAATCTAACCAAGGTTAGGGTCGGTCCCACAGGAAATAGGTAGACTCAACACAAATTCACCAATATGTAATCCGAGTAGTTAACTGACTCAATTCCCCGGGAGGGGGGGGGTTGCAATAATCAACAAGAAAATAAACTAAACGAACTAGCAGAAGAGAAAAATCAATAACAGAGAGCAACTAGGGTATTGTGTTCCACATGATTTTCCAACTTAGTATCACCGGATAACCTAATTCTTATCTAGTGTATAGCATGAAGGACGATAATTTAAGTTCACCAAGCCCTTTGGTCAAAGGCAAGAGACGAATTTGAGAAAAGGACTAAAATAGTCCATTATCTTTGGAATTGGACTCAAAGTCATCCATGTCTTTTTGATTGGAGCACTAATAGTATACTAAGTTATTAATAACCAATAAATTTTACAAATTTTTTCACACAATATATCCATATTTTGAAGATATAAATTTTTTACCGTTTATTAATTTGATCTTGTATTTGATTCAAATATATAAAAATTAAAAACTTCACTATTTATTGAATTTGATTTTGTATTTGGTTTGCAGATTAACATACTACACTATTTTACTAAATTTGTTTGTTAGTAATAATCGATTTGATGAGATAAAAATTTCACCGTTTCAATAAAATCAATTTGTGAAACAATAAGAAATGATTATGAAGTAGCATAATAATGATTCGCGAAGCTTTAATGAGGAGAGAAACGAGAGAGTGAAATGCATCTTCAAGAGAATATGTCAAATTTTTTATGAGATCAATCTAGTGTGATACTTGCATCCTCATTGTTGATTTTAAGCATTACTATGGTATTTAATTAATTTGATCATGCTGAAGAGTTTGATGAAGATAAATAATAATCATGAATGCACAGATTTTGTTTGAGGCTGTGAGCCAAGCGTTTCTTTCAGCATATGGATATACTAGTGTGAATATCTTTTGTCATGTTTTCTAGGTTACTGGAAAATGATATTTTGGATTCAAAGCGGAAAACATTCTGTTAAAAACTAAACAAAAAATTTGGAGGATGACCAAAAGTGCACCACTATAGTAAATATTGTGTACTATTAATGCTCCAAGCAAAAGAACATAGATAATTTTGAGTTCAAGCCCAAAGATAATGGACTATTTTAGTCCTTTTCTCGTAAACATTGTTACTATTAGTGCTCCAAGTGAAAAAACATGGATGACTTTGAGTCCAAGCCCAAAGATAATGGACTATTTTAGTCTATAGTGTGTTTTACTAACTATTTCGTATTAGTCCTAGTACAACCTCCCCTTGGACTAATTTGGTTGATTAGACAAGAACACATCAATTGAACCTTATTAATTGATCTCTTTTCCTATTCATTACTATCTTGGTCCAATCTGTAACACTAGGTGAGTTCTAAGTTGACCACCACTAGAAAACATGTAAAATGAAGAGATGTAATTAATAAATGCATATACACCTCCCAATAATCGTGAATTATCTGGTTTTACTCTGTTAGGTCTTCATGGTTCCCACAATCCTAGTTGTGGATTTAGCTACTCATGTTGTGTAGATGAAGAGATTATGAATTGAGAAAATATAATTAAAATACCTACACAAATGAATTAAGATCAAGCAAATCCAAAGTCAATGTAAATCACAAGCTTGAAGATCAAATTATACCATAATTGTTCTCAAAGACTCTCTCCCAATTTTCTCTCTCAAGTATTGAGTTCTCTGAGTACAAAACCTAAAACTACTGAAAATTGACGTGTGTTTTTGAAAAATAACCTAAAAGACCTATTTGTAACAGTTAAAAATAAGTCCTAAACAAATTAGAAAAACTGGTCGGCAAACTCCACGAAAGCACTTTACGACCCATATTGTCTTCTACGACTCATATTTAGTGTCTCGTAATCAACTGCTGAAATTTTGGACTTTTCTTCTATGACACCTCTTTACAACTCGTAAAGTGATTTCAACCCATAAAATGGGTTTCGTCTGATGAATTTTCTGCAAGTTCACTTCTCTGATCTTTAGGGCACGAAAGGTATTCTACGACTCGTAAATTGCTCCACGACTCCTCTGGATGTTCATAGACTTCAACTTCAGCAATTTTACCCTCACTAAAATCCTCACAACCTATCTACGACTCGTAAAATGTCTCGTACAATAGCAAAAACTAGAAACTTCTGCAAATTTTCCTCAAATCATGGCTAACCTATAATCCTACAAAGATAAATACAAAAACACATAAAACCCACAAAGATCGCATTGAGAACACACAACATCCTATGTTTTAAGCATCAACAGTGCTGTATTTTTGTGGCACATCAACAACATAGCTAGATTAAAAGTCCTCGATGCTGGGGGCCTATAGTAACTTGGTGGTTGTGCCATCCAACCAAACTGATATTAGTTAAACACATCTATGATCTCCAGGACCTTATCGAGTTGATCTGTGATGACCTGAACCTCTAGGATGATGGCCCGCGTTGGAACCCCTCGGAGCCCTTGGTCAGCCCTGAGTGAAAAGCTCTTTAGCGCCTGGGACATCCAACGCCACCACAAAAATTCAATAAGCCACCATGCGGTTTTAGGATTCGTCATTTGGGAGATTGCATAATGTATGACTTCATCATCACTGTCCCAGAGGTCGATCTCATTGGGCTCATCCTAAGTGTGGTGCTGGTCAGCCGCCGGGGTTTGCGCCTACTGCTACTATTTCGGGGCATCTTCTATCCTTCTCCTCCTCCTCAACTCCCGCATCAGGAACCCGCTCCTTAGACTTGGGGGCTATGGTTCGGCTCGCTGCACGAGCCCTTATAGTGTAAGGGGAGTGAGGGGAGACATTTTCCAGTAAAATGAACCTCGGACCCTCATGAGGAGTCATCGCTTGAGTCACTCTCATTTTGATGGCTAGATGATATAGTCCAGGAATTGTGGAGACGTGACCCAAGCTCTTCCCTAGGTTGGGTTGACCTTCACCCATAGTACCTACAACTGTCACAATTGAATGAAAGCAGTTAGAAATTTTTGAACGAGCAGGTTGATGCACTAACAGGTATTTAGACTTCCTCTGTGCCATAAAAATGACAATAAAAACCTTAAAAGTGGTGTAACCTGGTCTATCATAAGGAAATTGCACTTAGGAAACATGGGGGATTACATTGATAGTCAAACCATGAGATGAAGGACAAGTGTGTAACAATGGTACCCAGACGGAGGCCTCTACATAGACCGTGTGGCATGACATGGGTCGTGAAAAGTCCCTTGAATGGGCAATTAGGAAGTGCGTGGAAGTGGCCTTCTTACGATAGGCCTTACACAGACCGTACCATAGGACACTGGTCGTGCAAAGGGCTGTGAGGGGTTCCTTCACTGCGCAACTTTCAAGGGCATGAATACGGGACATCAGACGGTCCGTGTGCAGGTGCACAACCCATGAAGTGTACCATGCTATGCCCCTTTTGACTGGGATCTAACCCGCAACACATACTAACACAAAAATACACGGTTCTACTAACACATAAGCATGAAAAGACATTGATTCACTAAGATCTGCCATAAGAACCAAGTAAAAACATGAAACACCATGGTCAACACTACAAGTACTCAACAATGGTGATTTGCACCACCAAAGCAACACCAAACACCAATTTCATGCATTATGACACTTTAAACAAAGAAAGAAGTAATTTTGAAAAGGATCTACACATACATACTAAAAGCTACTCTAGAAGATGAGGAAAGTGAGTGCTTACTTGATGAACAACAATGGAGGTGATGACTTGCTTGAAAACATAGAAACCCACATTAAGATTAATGCTACGAATCGTGAAATTGACTCACTAATCATGACAAAAAAGATAAAAATTTTGGGGGTGTTGAGAAAGAGAGGGCAAGAGAGAAAGAGAGAGAGAGAGCCATGAGGGATAAAAGATAGTGAAAAATTTAAGAGTGAGTTGTTAGGACAAAGTGAGGGTTTTTAAATAACCTTGCTCAACAATGTTGACCGGTCCACTCTCTCACTTCACGGACGGCCGCATGACCCGTGTCATGTGGTACGTCCGTTTAGACCATCCATCTGCCCAAACTTAAGAAATTGAAGAACGTACCTGATGTGCATTGACCAACATCACCTCCAAGGGTGGCCTCACGACCCGTGTCACATGGCATGGTCCGTTTGGACCATCCATCTCACCCACCTTAGTGTAATGTTATAGTACTTACTTGGGCCACGCATGCTAATGCCAAACGGTTGACCTCATACGAGCTGTCAAATGTGTCACGATCCGTGTAGGAGGGTCGTGTGTTGACACTTGGGACAGTTTTTGACACTTACCTAGGCCACGCATGACAGCTCCACACGGAAGGTTTCACGAGCCATTCCACTTGGTATGGCCCGTGTAGGTGCACGTAGGGCTATACATTGCCAAATTGCGACCACTTTGGCCTCAAGTCATGCCTCCCACCACGCGTACGCTTACGAACTCCAAAATGACACTTATACCTGCCTAGAAACACAAATCAAAAAACAACAAAAAATGCATGACATACAATTTATTTATTTTTTCTGAAGGCTATTACAATGCATGGGTCGCCTCCCATGAAACACTTGATTTAACATCATGGCATGACGTTGTTGTGTTGACTACTCAGACTTCATCAAATTGCATGACCGCAATCACCGAGGCTTCATCTGCAATACCCACGTATTATTTCACTCGCTGCCCATTGACTTTGAATCAATGCCTATTTTCAGCTTCTAGCTCAATTGCACCATGTGGGAACACTTGGGAAATTTTATACGGGCCATACCACATAGACTTGAGCTTACCTGGAAACAACCTCAATCTGGAGCTATATAGTAGAACCTTGTTGATAACGCTAAAACTTCGTGGAGCAATATGCTTGTCGTGTTGGAGCTTCATCCTGTCTTTGTAGAGTGCTGCACTCTCATAAGCCTGGAGGCGAAACTTATCCAACTCATTGAGTTAGTCAAGTCTCAAGTCAGCAGCTTCATCCCAATTCATGTTTAGCTTCTTCAGAGGCTAGAGTGCCTTGTGCTCCAACTCTACAGGTAGATGACAAGCTTTACCAAGCACCAATTGATATGGGGACATACTAATGGGGGTCTTGCAAGCCATCCTGTAAGCCCACAATGCATCATCGAGTTTTTAGGCCCAATCAGTTCTGGCTGCATTCACAGACTTTGTTAAAATCTCCTTGATCTCTCTGTTTGAAACTTCAACTTGTCCACTAGTCTGCGGATGATAGGGTGTGGCCATCTTCTGTTTTTATACCCCATACTTAGCTAGCACAACACGAAATATCTTGTTACAGAAGTGAGAACCCCCATCACTAATGATAGTTCTGGGTGTCCCAAATCTGGAGAAGATATTCCACCTCAGAGACTGGACAACACTCTTGCTTTCATTATTCGGCGGTGTAATCGCCTCCACCCATTTGCAGACATAGTCCATTGCCACCAAGATGTACTTCATGCCATATGAGCTCACAAATGGGCCCATGAAGTCAATGCCCCAGACGTCAAACATTTTTACTTCAAAAATAGGGGTCATGGGCAGCTCTTAACGCCTAGAGATGTTGTCTTGTCGCTGACACTGATCACAGCCTAACACCAAGTCATAGGCGTCTTTGTAGATGGTAGGCCAGTAGTACCCACATTGTAGGATCTTCTTTGTTGTCCTGGCACCTCTATGATGGCCCCCCACTGAGGAAGAGTGACAAGCTTCCATGATACTCATTATATGCACCACCTAATGACCCCATCGGCATATGTTCTGAATAATTATGGGTCATCCTAGAAGTACCTACGCACATCATGAAGAAACTTTTTTATCTGGTAAGAGTTAAGGCCCTCAAGCATAATGTCACTCACAAAAAAGTTAGCAAAATCAGCAAACTAAGGAATTAGGTCACTAGAAGCTGCTAATACCTGCTCATCGGGAAAAAAATCATTGATGTTTAACCAATCCTTAGCTCTAGACTCATCCTCCAACCTGGACAAGTGATCTGCTACCTGGTTCTCAGTCCTTTTACGGTCTTGGATCTCAAAGTCAAATTCTTGCTGCAAAAGAACCATCTAATTAGCCTCGGCTTAGCATCCTTCTTCGCCATGAGATATCTCAATGTTGTATGGTCTATGTGTATGCTCACTTTTGTGCCTAATAGATAGGCCCTAAACTTGTCAAATGTGTACACCACAGCTAGGAACTCCTGCTTAGTCACTTTGTAATTCCTTTGTTTTTTTATTTTCTTAATTAACTTTGGTCAGGGCCCATTTTGTTGATAGAAAAAAATTTAACAAGTGTCCATCAGGCCCAAGCTACCTTGACACCTCCGAATGAGTACAAGAGCGCTAATACTAGGTATTTTCTAGATAGATGTTTAAGTTTCCTAATCCTTCTTTCATAAGTTTCCAAATGCGGCCGTTCTTTTGCCCAATGCTTCTTCGTGTTGTGATGATGCTCCTCGTTGTTGGTGTATTATTCATGTGAGTTTTCTACCTCTCGATCTATAATGGCTTTGTTTCTCTGATGTCTCTGATGTTTCCACTCTTCCAGTACTCCTTGTGATGGTCCTCCATGGATTCCGCTTTCCTGATTTGAGTGTCGATTCCATTTCTCCTTGAAAGTTACTCTGTATGTATCTCCTCCTCTTCTGTTCAGTTTATGATAGTGTTCTATAACTGATCATACATGCGGCTATAGGGACTGGTGGATTAGGTACCATGAAGTTGGTGCCTTCGGTCGTTACTATCTTGACTAGTCCAGCGCCCTTGATCTGTAAGTATGTCCCTTTGCTAATAACATCTCCACAGTTTTGGTTGCTCACAATGTTGTGCTCATATTCCAGGAATGATGCCTTCATTGTATGTTGATGAAGGTTGTTCAGATCTAGATGCTGGCTGTTTTGCTACCTAACACCCGTTTTTTATGGATGCAAAGTTCTAAGCACAACATTTTGCTCCCACAAGTTACACTTTGTTAAATTAGCTGTGCAATTTGCTAATATGCCTTTGTAAATGTGTAAATATGCATTGTAATTCCTGCTATTGTCTTGTGTTCCTGCATCCTGTTGTGTTGATCCAAATTGGTCATATTAAGCATGCTTCCAACCGGTTGGCCTAACGAATAACCTTAAGCAAGGAACTTGACTTTTATCTGCATTTAGAAGTCTTTTTGCTGCACTTGGTAGTTCTACAAACCCTCTAAATTGTTGTGGTCCTGTGGTTATAGCTAGATTTGCTAAAAAATCCGCTAAACTGTTAGCTTCTCTATATGTGTGCTGGATCTGAAGCTTAACAAATCTACTCTTCTGCTAAATTTCCTCCACTAGATGCACTATTTCCTAGGGTCACTCCATACTCAACACTTTATTTCGAACAAGGGAATCTGTTTCCACACATATGTTTCCCATTCCTACAGTAACACAAAATGTTAAGCCTCTCAAAATAACAGTGGCCTCTGCACAAAATGCTTATGGTCACCCCTATCACATCTAATTCTGCATGAATGAGATTTCCCATATGATCTCTAATACAGAAACCATATGAACTTAGCCCAGGATTTCCTTTACTTGCTCCATCTGTACTGCACTTAACCCAACCAATGCTTGGAGCCTTCCATACCACTAACTAATGTTATAATGTAGGCGTATAAGTTTGTAGCAGCTCAAAACAATCACTCCACACACTAGGTATGGATGTCTACTAAGGGTAGTTTAATTACATCACCATCTATAAGGTCCTACTGCACTTTTGAATCAACTTGTCCTCTTGTGCTTGCTTGCCATGTTTGATGCCATTCTTGTGTTTCCAAATCTTCCATAGAATGATAGCAAGGATAGATCTGAGAACCTTTTTTCCCCTTAGTCCCTCCACAAAAGTCCACCATTGTTGTAGCAAGGGAAGCAACACCTAGCCCTCCACCTTGAAACTTGCACAATTCACAAAGAACCCCCGTAACTTAGCAGCTATAGGGGATGTTAGAAATAGATGATCCAGGGTCTAATTCCTGCCTACAGTGCAGCACCAACACTTAGGCACCACAATTATTCCAATGCTCTTTAGGATATCATCTGTAGCCACCCTTCTCATCAACATCCTCCATCAAAAGGAAGAATGCAAAATTGTGAGAAAGATGATTTCCCCACACCATTCTATACCAAGGTACCTTGGATCTTTTATTTCTGAGGAGGTTATAAGCTGAACTGGCCATGAACCTACCATGAGAATTGACAGTCCACCAAGCTCTATCATTGGTACTCCCATTTTCAGGTTTCAACTCATCTCTAACCACCTCAACCACTTCCTGTGATAAGCAGTCCTGCAAGTCTGCTATTTTCCAAGCATCATTTTCAGTGAAAGCACCCACCTCCACCTCATCTTCTTCTGCATTTTCCCCTACAAAGTAATAAAGTGCACCCAATCTAGTCCAGTTATCAAACCAAAAACTTGAGTTTGTAGCCTTAATTTGCCACCAGATTTTAGGCTCCAAATCATCTCTTGTCTGGACCATAGCCTTCCAAACATGAGATGCTCCCCTACTGTTGGCAAACAATGGATGCAATTTTTTACAATACTTGTTCCCTATATAAATACTCGATAGGCTTCCAGTAGAAGTTCTGAAATTCCTTCATAACTTTGCCATTAGAGCCTTAATTATATCCATTAAAGATCTAAATCCCATGCCACCTTCCTCTACTGGATAACATAATGCATTCCAAGAAACTCAATGTTTTCTCTTCTTTACACCAGAACTGCCCCAGAAAAACTTAGCACAAATCTGATGCATCTTTTTAATCACCCCCTTAGTAGGACACATTGTTGAAAGTAAGTATATAGGTATGGATTGTAGCACATGCTTAATAAGCACCATTTTGCCACCAAAAGTCAAGAACCTATTTTGCCAAGCCAATATCCTTCTAGATATTATTCTAATGTTGTCTTCATAATAAGCATTCCTTTTTCTACCATAGTACACAGGACAACCCAAGTAAGTGATGGGAAATTCTCCTTGACTTATACCCACCGACTTCCTGAGTCTTATAATGAAGATCAAAAGAACATTTTCATGTAAATAGAACAGAATTTTAGACTTATTAATGAGCTGACTAGACACCTATTCATATTTCCTCAAAACTGTCATCATTTTGATGATAGAGACCTTATCTCCTGCGCAGAAGAGGATTGTATCATCTGCATATGACAAATGATTTATTTGGGGGCTCCATTTTGGCATCCCATATCCAATATAATCACTATCGTTAAGCAGATTATTAAGGCTCCTTGACAGCACCTCTGCCGCAATTATGAACAAGGTTGGAGACAAAGGATCTTCTTGTTTCAAACCCCTTGAGGATCTGAAAAGACCATATGTCTGACTATAACTAGCATGAAGTACCAGTTATTAGAAAGCAGTCTCCATATCATGTCAATAAGTGCCTCTGAGAAACCAAAACGCCTCAGCACTTTTGTAAAAAAATCCAAGAAACCCTATTATAAGCCTTGGCCATATCCAGCTTAACCACCACATTGGTGTGTTGCTTCCTCTTATTGATGTCCCTTATAATTTCCTGGGCTAATAACATATTGTCAGTAATGCTCCGCCCTATTACAAACCCAGATTGGTTTGGGGAAATGATTCATGACAGTATTGGGACCAATCTCTCATGCAGGACCCTATAAATTACCTTGTTCACAATACAACTCAGACTTATTTGCCGTAAATCAGAAAATGTTCTAGGGAATTCTTTTTTAGGTAGTAAAACCAAATTTATGTGAGTCATAAATCTTGGCAGTTCATGCCCACAAAAAATGATTTTACCACCATAGTCACATCCTTGCCCACAATCTCCCAACATTTCTGAAAAAACAAACCTAAAAAGCCATCCCGACCAGCTGTACTATCTCCATTCAATGAAACACCACCCTTCAAACTTCCAGTTCTGTTGGCAACTCAGTGAACATATTATCTTCATCAGAAATCAGCTTAGGTATGCACCCCCGCATTGAAAAATCCTGGTTCAAATTATCTTCAAGACTGACTTCTAAAGAAATTTACAGCCTCTTCTCCAATGGAGTTGTTCGAATTGACCACTTTTCCATCCTCTGGCATATCTTATTTAGTTGTAACTTTCTCCTTCTGCCCTGAACAAATGAGTGGAAAACCTTGTATTTTTATCTCCTTGTGAAAACCATACCAGTCCCGCTTTCTGTTTTCAATGCTCATCTTCAAGCTTTAAACATCTTCTGAGCTTAGCTTCCATTTTTTTAAGTTCTTTTCTGTTTTTCAGTGTCGGATCCAACTCACGTTGTTCTTCCTTAACCTTGACAATGTCCTCAAAAATTGCCTTCTATATAAATATGTAATTTCTTTGAGCATCATTGAGTGTCTTGCTGGTGTATTAGATTGGATGGAAAATCTTGGTGTGCTTTTGGCTGAGCACGACACCTACTGCAATTCCACTCGCATTGCACATAACCTCAAAAGGGGCAGCCTAGTCTGGTGCAACTACCAAAGGTGTAGAGATCAACTTTTGCTTCAGGGTCTCAAAGGCATGCTGGAAGCTATCATCAAATTGAAACTTGACATCTTTCTCCAATAGTTTGCATAGTGGGTTGCAATCTTGGAGAATTCTTTTATGAATCGGCGATAAAAACCCACATACCCAAGAAAACTCCACACCCCCTTCATAGATATGGGAGGTGGAAGTTTTTGAATAACATCATTCTTTGCCTTGTCCACCTCTAGGCCTTTATCAGAAATCTTATAGCCAAGGACTATCCTCTCCTTGACTATGAAGTGGCATTTCTCCTAGTTTAACACCAAGTTCGCCTCCTCACAACATTGTAGTGCCCTGCTAAGATTCAACAGACAATCGTCAAAAAGAATCACTCACTACAGAGATGTCATCCATAAATACCTCAAGGTTGTATTCAACTATGTCAGAGAAGATCGACATCATACATCGCCGGTAGGTGGCTGGGGCATTACATAATCCAAAAGGCATCCTCCTGAAGGCAAAAGTCCTATATGGGCAAGTAAAAGTGGTCTTCTCCTAATGCTCTGGGGCTATGGATATTTGATTGTAGCTCGAGTACCCATCCAAGAAGAAGTACCACCGTCTACCTGCCAACCTATATAACATATGGACCATGAAAGACGTAGGAAAATGGTCTTTCAACGTGCATCTATTCAGTTTCTAGTAGTCCATGCATACTCGCCATCTAGTGCCAGGTCTCAAGGGGACAAGCTCATTTTTATCATTGGCCACCACTGTCATTGCCCCTTTTCTTCGGGACACATTGTACTGGACTAACCCATCTGCTATCAAAGATGGGGTATATCACCCCAGCATCTAGCCACCTAATAAAGTCCTTTTTTACCACCTTTTACATGGGTGGATTCAGCCTGCGCTGATGTTCAATGCTAGGCACACAGTTATCCTCCAACTTGATCTTGTGCACCTGGAGAAATCCGTATAATATCTGCAATGGTTCCAACCAATAGCTTTTTTGAACTTTTGGAGGACCCCTAACAATGCTTCCACCAGATCTTCCTGAAGATCTGCAGCCACAATCACTGGAAGAGTGTTATTAGTAGCCAAAAATGAATACTTGAAGTGTTAGGGAAACTCCTTGAGCTCCACAACATGAGGCTCCTTAATAGAAGGTTTGGTTGGTAGAGTTGGTCTATTTTGCAGGTCTAAGTCCAACTTACTGGGGACAAATGGTCTGGTTCCCCTGCCCTACAAAACATTCACAGTGTCCTTGTACCCATTGATACTATCCTTTGGGAAGTTCATTAACACCACCTCCAGTGTGTCCACGCTCGTCTTTTCTTCAAGCGGAATCTCAGATAGGCAATCATCCTCCACATCTATGATAGACATTACAACTACCTCTTTGGGCCTCTTCAGTGCAACACACACACTGAACTTTACCTCCTCAGTGTTTAATCTAAAAGTAAGGTCCCCATGCTCCACATCTACTAATGCCTAGCCAGTCGCCAGAAATGGTCCCCCGAGGATAACGAGGACCTCAAAATCCATCTGACAGTCCAGAATGACAAAATTAACAAGAAAGATGAACCTACCCACATGAACCAGCACATCACATAAAATCCCCATAGGCCACTTTATTGATCTGTCTGCCATAAGTAGTCGCATTGTAGTGGGTGTGGGAGCTCCTAAGCCCAACTGCTTGTAAACTGCTAGCGGAATCAAGTTGATTCTGGCACCCAAGTCACAGAGAGCCCGTGCAAAGTCATAAGCTCCAATAGTACATGGTACAGTGAAAGCTCTCGGATCTTTCTTTTTCTCAAACAAAGGTCTTGTAGCAATGGTGTTACAGTGATGAAATTGTTTGCCGGCTTGATTATGGCTGTCCTCTTCTTAGTAACTAAGTCTTTCATGAACTTAGCGTAGCTTGGTATCTACTCAAGTGCTTCCACCAGAGGGATGTTCATTAATAACTCCTTCAACATGGACAAGAATTTCTGAAACTTATCATCTTCTACCTTCTTCTTCAGCCGTTGTGTGAATGATGGTGGTGGCTTAGGAATTACCAGTAGATATTAAGCAACTGGTTTTTCTGGCTCTTTGGCATCTTTAGCGATCTCAGGCTCTGCTGGTGCCACATTAATCTCGTCACTAGAATCATCATTATGCACCTCCATGGGGTTAGGTACCTTCCCATCAGCTTTACCAATACCTGCATCACTAGCTACAATAGGGTCAGAAAGTACTTTAACGCTCATTGTGGTTACTGCCATGCAGTGACCATCATTTTTTGGGTTTTGAATAGTATCACTAGGAAGTGACCCAACTTTTCTTTGATTCAATGAGGCTAACAATTGCCCTATCTGTTGCTCTAGTCGCTTGATTAAGTAGAATGCGAGTCGAGCAGTTGACAAACATTGGTCATTTCTCCTCTCATATCTCGTACCCCTTCCTCAGTGGACTCTACCTTTTCAAGAACCTTTGCCATCATCTCCTCTAGTTTCAAGCTTCCACCACCATCATTTTGGCGCTCATGATTCCTATAATTGTCTTTGTTTTGTCAGTTCCTTTGATAGTTCTCATGACCATAGTTTCGACCTTGGTTACCGGAGTTGAATGCCCAGTAACCCCCCTGACTGCCCAAAAAGTGAGCTTGCTTATCATAATTATAGCATTGATCATCATACCTGGGGATTGTATCCATAACTTTCACTTTTTCTAGGCCTCCACCTAGTAAACTCTTCATCAGCAAATCCATTTGGGTCCACATATGAGCCATGTCTTGATCCTGTTCTTCCTTATTTTTTTCTTTGTTCCACAATCATCCCAAAGATAAACCCAAAGCAGCTCCATCTCTGGTGTACCATGCCATATTATGCTTTGCTACCTAATCCAAGATCACCACGATGTCTGGGAATGTTCTGGACATGTATGATCCTCTACATGCTGCATCAGTGATAGGCTTAGTCACAAAGTTGCAAGACCTATAGAAGATTGCTTTCAAGTGCTCATCTGTAAGATGGTGGTTGGGGCACTACTTGAGCTTCTGTCTGAATCTCTCCCAAGTCTCATATAGTGTTTCATTCAGCAATTGCTTGTGAGACCCAATCTCATCTTTGATCTTCAAATGTCTCGATGCAGGGAAGAGCCTCTCTACGAAAGCCTCTTTTAACTCTCCCCAAGTGTGGATGGAATCATAAGGAAGATCATTCAGCCACTTTATCACCTCACCATAAAGAGACAACGGGAATAACCTCAATCAAAGTGCTTGCTGAGTAACCTCTGGTATTTCGGACAATTGGTATGTCATCAAGAAGTTCATGACATGCTAAGTTGTGTCCTCAGTTGCTGCAACTTTTCAACTATAGCATCTGCAGCATTGTGCTAGTGATGGTAAACTTGACACCTGCAGGAAGTGGGGGAAGCACTATCGCTCCAGTGGTCCTAGCACCTTCATCATCTTCATTCGTTGCTGGGATTACTAGGGACCCTGAGGTCTCAAAATATGTTGTGGATTCAGGGGTAAAGTAGGTGGTACCTTTCAAAGTGATGCCGCCGGTGGTACCCCATTACCAGTGGGCTTATCCTCACCTAGACCATCATTGGCTCCGTCTACAAGATTCACAACCAACTCTCTCTGTCGTTTTGTGTCGCGTTCTTGGGCTTTCATTTTGCGGATCAACTTAGTGAGCTCGAGGTCATAGGGAATAAGTTCTTCACCCTTACTTCGGGTGTTTAGCATGCAAACTTGGTTCCCTACAATGTGCAAAAATAAGAAATAAAAGTAAAATTAGGGAATAGTATTACACGCTGAAAGTAGCAACTAATAGACTATTGTTTCGCCGTATTCCTGGGTAACGACACCCAAATTTGATACGACTAAATTTACACTCCAAAAGGAACAGTAAAGTGGTCGTTGATCAAATATAGAACTCAACAAGAGTTGAGGTCGATCCCATAGGCAATGCGTGAGCATAAATCTAATAGCACCCTTTTTGAGATGTAATAGCTATTCCCAAAATAAAAATGCATAAAGCAAATGGGGGTTTTGATTTTGCAAACTAAATTATTAAAGTAAAGTAATGAAAGAGTGCAGTGACTGCTGGATTTCAAATGATTAATGAGAAGCTATGATTGTGTTCACCATGACGTTTAATACGATAGCCAAATTTATGTGGTGAAGCCGTTCATGATTACATATACAAGATCAAACAAATTATGTAACACCTAATTCACCTTTCGATCCTTCTTATCTGCATTTTATTCATCACCTTCCAGTCTTAGAATGTATACCTTTTAACCCTTGTTAGGGACCCCAGAATACTGTCACCTTCCAGTCTCAAGTACTTAGACTAGGTTAAAATCCCCGAATTTCTATCATAGAATTCTTTTCCTAATCATTACATCCCTTCTGGGCATGTAACGAATACAGGCTTATCCTAATGCGTCAACTCATTAAGGAAGATGTTAAAGTGAAGAATACTACGATATATATATACACTATAATCAATCCCGAGATTCACCTCAAATTCGTCTATCTTATTGGTTTGTCATGGTTCTCACAACCCTAGTTGTGGGTTTAGCCTAGCATATTCAAGAAAAATAGCCCACAACAATATAAAGAATTTATGATAAAGAACTTGCTATTGAAGAAGTAATGAATCCACGAATTACAATCTCAAGCAAGATGATTAAGATCCAAGAATTCAATGTAAATTAATGAAAAATAGTGTTCTTTTTCGTTCTCAATCTCCAACAGT
>JAPFFP010114570.1:0-18291 GCA_026153255.1 Solanum medicagineum | reverse complement strand
TGTTAATTTACACACTATTCGCAATAGTTTTCCAATCGACACTCCATCTCAATTAATTTAATTACGGGGTCTAACAAATCTCATTCTTCAGATCAACATTGTTGGGGACAACATCAGAACCACTACTTTGACCAACGTCTGCCTTTGGCGCTTGTGTGCAAAAGATCCATCACTGAATTGTTGAGACTGTGTACTCACAGGACAACTTTCAAACACAAAATCTTCTAAATCTAACATAAGCTTCTCATTATCATTTGGAAAAATGTTCCTCAACTGTAAACATAATAAAAAATAATGTAAGTAAAGTTAAAAATGAAAAAAGAATGCAATTTTTTTTAAAAAAGAAAGAAAATAATACCTGATCAGGGTGTAAGCTATATATCCGCAAGCAAATATTCTCATGAGTAACTTGTTTATCAATAGTCCAATTCAATATATGGGGGACTTGAGAATTATTTCGAGAATCAAATCGACCATTGAACACCTCACAACATTCATAAAGCCAAATCTGTAATGCCAATGGAAATCCACCATACCTATAAAATCCCGATTTTGTCTTCAACTTATCTGAACAATTACTAAATGTCGATTGAAATACATCGTTTCCCCATGAATAAGAATTAAAATCTCCACCCTCAACTAAATCAAAATACGACATATCAAGTATCTTGCTTTTCTAACCACAAAAAGAGAAATGTGTTTACAAAATAGAGGACTGCCATTTTAACAGCATAAACATCTTTTTGTAATTTTGTATTCTTAAAATAATACTCCATCTCAGCCCACGTAACTCTGGTAGCACTTTTAAAGTACTTCTTCAACAATGTATTCCCATTTAATAACATTGTGATGTTCGTATTACCCTTGCATTTTAATCCAAAAATAATTGCGAACTCACCCAATCCAAAACGAAGACGTACACCATTTATCACAAAATGCATCACGTTCTCCTCATCACAATACATTTCTCTCATCAAGAAATTATACACAACACGCCCTTGAAGCATAAGAGGAGGCATATCTAGATATTTGCCAAAGAATATTTTTCTAAACAATTCTATTTGGCCAGTCGATAACTTATCCAACAAATCTTAAACTACACCATAATTTGTTAAACAATCAATTTTTGATTTGTAATCAATATCCATTTTAACATAATAATCACCAACCTGTACATTAAAATGCAACTATAAATAAAATAATAAAAATTAAAAATAAAAAATACAATAGTCACTTGCTGACCGACCTTAGTAAGTTGACCGGGTTATGAACCACTATAGGTATATAACAGATCCACTATAAATAGATATCAATTATTATTGGATACCTTCAAAGTATATGTATACTCTAATGACATCAAGAAGGAAAAATCATTCTATGTATACTCTAATGACATCAAGAAGGAAAAATCATTCTATTTGTTCCTCCCTTAATGTCATAAAACTTTGATGGTATCAAGGAGAAAAATGTATCAATCGTTACTGTATACTTTCAAGTATATAATAACTATTACTTTATACCATGATATATATAAACTCTGATGGTATCAAGGAGAAGAAACAAGACATCCACTTCAAATTATATCAATTATTACTGGATACTTTGAAATCATATGTATACTCTTATGGTATCAAGAATAAAAAATCACTTCATTTGTTCTCCTTGATGTCATAAGCGTATACATATATTGTAATAACATCAAGGCACAATAGGGAATCTTTTTTTTAGAAAGCTAATTAATTATAAAATTGATATCATTTGGCTATATATAAACTCTGATGGTATCAACGATAAAACAAGACATAGACTAAACTCTGATGGTATAACAATATTAGCTGATGCCTTCATAGTATATTTTTATTGCAAAATTAATTTATTATTACTTGATACCATCAAAGTATATATATAGTCTAATGGTATCAAAGAGATAAACACAAGATAGACACTATAATGAGCTATCAGTTATTCTTTGATACCTTCAAAGTATATGTATAATCTGATGGAATCATTAAGGAAAAATCACAAAAGTTCTTTCTCTTTGATGTCACAACTATATACATATACATTCTACAAGTATAAAACACAAACAATAGCACGTAAAATATACAAAACTAAAAACTATAATAATAATGTACTCATATACACTGATGATATTATTAATGTTTCAATGTTCATAAAATATTCAGTATCTAATGATATATATATATATATTCCCTAAGTATCATTAACGTTTTTAACATACTACAAATAAAATACTTCATGTTGTCCTCATTTTTATTTGTTGAAATTTATGTAAGAGTAAAGAATCAAGATAAGTGCTAGCAAGTATAATTCGTCATGTCTTTTATAATTAGTACTATCTTTTATAATTATCTATAGATGTGTTACCAAGTATAATTAGCAAGAATAAAAAATAACTTAGAAGTGGATCCCCTCTTATAATTAGTACTATCTTTAATTTTCAAATTTTCATTCATTTCCCTACAAAAAAAAAATAATCTAAAGGAGAAATGATCACTTATGGATTCCAAGAAAAAGTAGAAGAGTTAAGATTTGCTATTTCACCGATTTTAGTCCAGAAGAGCAAATATTGTAAACTGCAAATATGTTTCTTGAATACAAAATACATTACGCATAAATGAAGATGCAAAGCAGAAGATTCTAGATTTTAATCTTTGTGAAAAAGGTTTGGCAAAATTGAACAACTACAACAAGATGAGTGTTAAACATTCAAAGTTTTACAATCAAAATAAAAATGGTAAGAAATGCTGAGAAAATTTGTTTATATAAAACAAATCAAAACAGCGAGGACAAAATAGAGTGGCCTAGAGTATCTTGTGAAACTCAGTAATCAAAGATCACAACAATACAGGAAAGCGAGCCACCTGAAATTTCAAGAGATCACTAGTAGCTTTAAGTAAGACATACGAGGACCTCCTACTTCCTTCGAAAAAAAGGAAAACAGAAACATATGATACTCTCAGATCATATGTTAACTCCCTAAGTATCATAAAGTTATTTAACATGCTTCATATACATGTTAACATTATTAAGACTTTGCATATACATACATAAATAATCACTATCCAGTGATACTCGCAGAATATATGTAAACTCCCTAAGTATCATTAATATGTTTTTAACATGTTTCACATATATATCTTTTGCAAAACATAAAATCCAAACAAAGAATAATAAAAAAATATACATAATTGAGATAAAAACTTACATGCAAATTTCTTCTATCAACAAATTTTCCTTCAAACGTAGGGACAACACTTTGAGTTCCACTATCATGACAGGGGACTGATTCATCGGTAAGATTAGCAGATTCCAATTGCAACATTCCTTTTCCTAGTATGAGTTTCATCATTTCCAGAGGATTTGCCACCAATTTCACCAGCTTTTCATTTTCCTTTACGATCACCCTTATCTAACCCTACACCAACATCAGGCGCATTCCCATGTCCACCCTCAACATTTTCCCCAACTTTCGAATTCGCACAAGAAGCATCAAAAGATTGTGAATCACCCCCAATCAAATTAAAATTTGAACTACTCCACATACTGAAACAATTGACCCTTCTTCAACTTCAACTACATCATAGATATACAAAGAATTAGTAAATATGTCATGCCCCCATCAACGAGTTGCAATGCGTTTATGACCCATAAAACAAAATCAACAACAAAAACTATGACCTATTGCATCAGAGATTTCAAAAAAATTTTTTCAAAATTTGTAATCCTACCAGCATATATGGTAAAATTACTTCACAATCTAAGAAAAACGTAAAGAAATGCATATACCCAATAATGGAGTTTACTTCATGAAGCGCACCAATAGAACTTAATTCAATTTCTAAAATGCCCGGTATTTTGGGGAAGAAACTGTACAAATGCGGAACAATAATCACGTGAAAAGAGACATTTGGATTGGGCCACTTCTAATGCCCACATGAATTTGCCCAAGTGTAAAAGAGGCTGAATTTGGGCCTCAGCTAAGTAATGGGCTGTGTGAGTGGATAAATGGACTATTCAACAGATGGTCCAGAAAATGTAATTATTTTGGGCTAAGGTCCAATTTGGGTAATTAAGATTGGGAAGGTCTAATTTGTGTAAATATTTTACTTAATAAGTCTAATTTGTGTACTTTCCCCATTATGTTTTAGTCTCGCTTTATGTAACATCGATAGATGTTTCCTATATATATTTGAAGATATTGAAAAATTATAATTGACACAACTAAGAAATATTATGACGTTGTTGAAGCAGACATGTCAATACGCAACTGCTTTGAAAAGATTAAATTAAAAAACTCATAAATTATTTTTTGTTGGCTCACCAAAAGCCGCAATATAAATTATTTTTATTTTGAGATATACAGATTACGATTACGAGCATTTTTGGGGCGTTTCTGCAAGATTTTATGCAATATGAACACATGATAATTTCTATAGATTCTTTTAGCAACAATAGACTCACCAACAGGGCTTGACACTTCATATGGTTCACACAACAATTCAAGACTAACATGAAGCTTTTTGATAACAAAAGAAGTAATAAAAGAAGAATGATCCCCGGGTCGATCAATGCATGTCACCAGTCTTCTTCGCTTGAGAGGGAAAGACGGCTGCTCTGTGAACAACCCTAGTTGCTGGTCCTACACATCAAAATAAAAAGCCTTTAACATACTGGTGATGATATCGGACACCTCGTCCACCCCTTGTCTCCCTTGAAGAGCGTAGAATCTATTTTTGCCTTGGAGCACCCTCTTGTTGGCCTCCTCTTCTCTTTTGACCTGCATTTGCACCTTGGCCTTATGGAGAACCACCTCTGCCATTGTTTTGAGCATGAGGACAATCAATCACCTTATAGCTCACTTCACCACAACCAAATCAAGCATTAGACTTTCTCAAATATGGGCCATTATGGTTCCTACCACACCTTTGGTACATAGGGTTAGGCACCCCACCACCACCACCACCTTGGAATTTTGAAAATCATTAGCAAATCTCCTATTAGGAGTATTGGAAGACCCTTGGCCTTGGAACTTGTGGCCTTGAGGAAACTGGCCACCCTTGAAACCTTGGAATCTACCTTTAAAACGAGCCCTCTTGGAGTCACCACTTCTTCTTTTTCTAAGATTTTCACCTCTAGCTTCTCGGCGTATGTCATGAGAGGGGAAAAATCCATATGACCCTCTAACATGGTGGTACAACACTCCTCATTAACTAGGTCGACCACACTACGCAAATTTGTTCATCTTTGATCTCGCCTCGACAACCAATTGTGGACCATACTTGGAGAGTTTGTTGAACTTTCTTAAGGTTCATAAACTCCATCATTTTAGCTTCCCCTAGCTTGATAGGAAAGAACCGATTGAGGAATGCGGCTTTGAACTCTTCTCAAGGAATAACATCATCATCTCTCCTCTCCATTTTCCATTGGGTGAATCATATTTGGGCCACACCTTTGAGTTGGTAGGTCGCTAACTCCGCTTTACCCTCCGAATTGACCCCCATAATGGATAACACTTTGTACACCTCATCAATGAACTCTTGGAGATCCTCATCCGTCTTGGATCCATGGAACTTCGATGGGTTCATTCTAGTGAAATCCCTCACTAAGAGGCCGGAGTGGGAGCATGAGGGGCTTGGACCCCTTGGTGAATTTGGTTGGTCATAGCACGAGCCAAAATTGTAATAGCATCCTGGAATTCATCTTGGGTTACCCCTCCAACTTGAGGAGCAGGAGGGGTCGGTTGCTCCTTCGGTGTACGGGCTCTCCTTAGCCTCCCTCTTGGAATCAACATGATCTAGAAGGGCAAAGAGCATTCGTTAGGGGAAAAGCCTTACACTCACATCTAAAGCATGATATAGACCATGAAGAAGTGAAACATTTCCTAAAACGCCTCATAGCCTCCCATTCATAGTTGTGGCGCGCTCCACAACCATGAATAAGACTCTAATTGACATGGTATGTTGGATTCTAAGGACCATTAACAACTTAGTGCTTTGATACCAAGTTTGTCGCGACCCAAGCCTAGGGCCTAGACATGACACGGCGAATGGGAACCCGAAGGGACCCCAAAAAAGCCTTTTAGCATATCATTCACACATCCTTGGTCGCGGAAGCAAAATAAACAACATAAGAGATATAAATAAGGAAGTGAGACTAAGGGAAGTGTTGATATTTATAAAAGTATGGAAGATTCAAGTTCATAGAATAAGTACATCAATTATCTAACAAAACCTCTAACATGGAATAGAGCGGGGGCCAAGAGACTTTTCGGGCCTACCCTCATAGTAACAGGTATTCAACATAAAGAAATATCAAATAACAAGAGTAGCATAGATAATGTCCTCGGACTTGAGGACTCAGCAAAGCTTATCTTCAGAAGTACCAAACTAGCCACGTGTGAGATGATCGAGAGGTGCTCCGGTCCCTACATGTTAATATCATGTAGGCATAGAGTATGCGTTAGTACATTTGAATGTACTTAGTATGTAGGAGGCAATGCAACAAGACATAAGCCAATATAGACAAAATGCATAATCATAAGCAATGGATAAGTATAATATCAATATGACATGCATGATCAATGCTTGAAGTAAAACATGCTTGTAAATCATATAACGTGCATAGTACATATCACTCATGGGAAGAGACCATAATAGACATAGACCAAGCAAACTACAACTTGGAATCCAAGGCATGTCACCCCCTTGTAAGGTGGTTGAGGTACGTCACCCCTCAACATGGTGATTGGGCATGTCACCCCTAAAAAAGTGATTGAGGTATGTCACCCCCTAATGTGGTGATTGGGTATGTCACCCCCCAACAAGGTGATTGAGATATGTCACCCCCCAACATGGTGATTGAGCACATCATCCCCCAACAAGGTGATTGAGGTATGTCACCCCCCAACATGGTGATTGGGCATGTCACCCCCCAACAAGGTGATTGAGGCATGTCACCCCCTCAACAAGGTGATTGGGCATGTCAACCCCCAACAAGGTGTGGTCTACTTACAACATCATAGATACTTTTTATGAATTCAATGCATACATGCAAGCCCTTAATCATCATAAAGTCACTTATGTCACGACCAAAGCCTAGGGCCTAGACATAACACAACGAATAGGAACCCGAAGGGACCCCAATCAAGCCTGTTAGCTTATCATTACATATCCTTGGTCGCGGAAGCATTAAAACCACAACAAGAGAGTAGAAATAAGGGAACATGGGGCTAACACACCCTTCATATCATAAAATGTCATAGAGGCAAAGAGAGTCAAGGCTCATAGCATCATTACATAACTTGTCCAACAATACCTCTAAACATAGAGTTTAGCAGGGGCCAAAACAAGCAAGCAGGCTCACCCTCATAGTCAAAGCATACAATAAAGAAAAGAGAGTCTATACATAGCATAAATCAAGAGAATTATGTCCTCGAAGTTGAGGACTCACCAACTTGCTTTGAGAGACATCACACTAGCCACGCGGAGGAGGATGATGATCAAGTGGGGCTCCGGTCCCTACAACATAGAGTATGCGTTAGTACGTTTGGATGTACTAAGTATATAGGATGCAATGCAACAATAAATAAGCATCATAATCAACATGCACAATTAGGCAATATATGAACATTTAGCAATATGACATACATAGATAATACTTGAAGTAAACATGCTTATATATGGAACATATTACATTAGAAGAAATAGACCATCATCATAGAGCAGGCAACTTAGTACTTTGAATCTAAGGTAGACCACTCCTTAGTAGTGATTGAGGAATCAACACCTTAATTGGTTAATGGACATGACCACCCTGCATCGGAAGTGATTGAGGTATCAACCCCTGAATTGGTTGATAGCTTACCATCCCCATCCGAGATGATTGAGGTATTAACCCCTCAATTGGTTGGTGGCTTACCACCTCCATTCGAGATGATTGAGGTATCAACCCCCCAATTGGTTGATGACTTATCACCCCCTTCCGAGATGATTGAGGTATCAACCCCTCAATTGGTTGATCCCCTATCCGAGGTGATTGAGGCATCACCCCTCCATTGGCTATGGTTGACTCATAACACAATAGATGCACCTGATGAAATCAACACATTCATATCAACCTTTCATCATCATAAAGTCACTTAACTCATGTGCGAAACATTAGGCTTTCAACAACTCAAGATACATTAACCGGACGTTTTATCAAACACTTGGTAGGTGTGCAATGCTAGTGTAAAACCATGCAATTCAAGAGTGAAATCATATAAGAAAACTTAATGTAAAACCACTCACCAACACTTAGTAATACCCTCTTGCAACATACATCAAAATCTTTCATCAAATCTCAAGATAGATCTAAGATTCATAGCTCAATATATGCATAAAGAGTCACACTTTCACAAAACCCCAACATTGTTCATAGTCAAATTCATAAGAGAAGACCCATAAGTAAAATCAACTTAGAAACATGCGATTTAGGTAAAAAGGGAGCTTGGACACCATGGGTGACAGGATCCAATGGTTGAAACCCACATACCTTGACTTTGGAGAATCCTTGATGAAGATTGAAAATAGAGACTTGAAGCTTAAGTGAAATCCTTAAGATCCGAATGAGTTTTGGGACTTGAAATTTGGGGTGAAATATTAGTCTAAGAGTTTGAAAGACTATTGGGATTGTCTTGTATGATATGAAGGTAAAATATGGCTAAGTATAGGTATTTTCATGCATAAGAAGACTTAGGCCCAAGACCCAAAAGCCTTGGACTGAACAACAAAACTGGCAACTTTTTAACACTGGTCCGCGCTCCAACAGCGTCGCGCCAGGGGCACGAATCAACACTAGATAAGGAAAATTCTGGATTTTGAAATTGTGATTCGTTTGCTCTAAATCTGAGGTTAGACCTCTTTTCCAATCAATTTTGCCCTCCGATCAAGAATATGAAGGCAAATTTTCGATATCACGCTCAGATTTTGAGATATATGAAAATTACGATTCTGGGCACTTCCGAGGCACATTTTCAAGCACTTTTTGGGGTCGTTTCAATATCTCTCCCTTGGGAACATTCATCCCCCAATGTCAAAGAAACATACATAAGAAGAGTAATCATGAAGAATCAGCCCCAATAGGAATGCAACAATACATTTTAAACACAATTTTCAAAAATCTTAACATAAGTGTCAAAATCACCTTGAACTTTTCAATATAAACATGAATGCATACATATGACATAGGGGTTGAAACATGAGACTTGAAATTACATATGGAACTTAAAGTTAGTACCTTAGGCTTGAGTAGAATGGAAAAGATTGGGATATTGCTTTTGCATGTTTGCTTCGGCCTCCCATGTAGCACTTTCTACTTGTTGATTCCTCCAAAGGACCTTAACGGAGGCCACATCCTTGTTCCTTAACCTCTCACTTGTCTATCCAAGATCTCTAATAGAATCTCTTCATAAGTCAAGTTGTCTTCACCAACACCCACAACATTCAATAGGACAATAGCGGTCACATCACCCACACACTTCCTCAGCATAGACCCATGGAAAACCGACTGAACTAGATCCATTTCACTAGGCAACTCCAACTCATAGGCCACCTTACCAATCCTCCTCAACGTCCTATAAGGATGCATAAATCTTGGACTTAATTTACCCTTCTTACCTAAAGGAACCACACCCTTTATGGGTGACACCTTCAAATAGACCCAATCACCAACTTTAAATTCAAGCTCTCTTCTTCCCACATCGGCATAGGACTTTTGACAACTTTGGGCTGTTTTCAACCTTTCTCTAATCAACGTTACCTCCTCCATTGCCTCCATAACAAGACATGGACCTAAAAAAGACATTTCTCCTACTTCAAACTACCCAACCGATGATCTACAACGTCTACCATAGTGGGCCTCAAAAGGAGCCATACCAATGCTAGAATGATAGCTATTGTTATAAGTAAACTTAATCAATGGAAGGTGTTTATCCCAACTACCCTTAAACTCCAAAATATAAGCCCTAAGCAAATCGTCAAGAGTTTGGATATTTCTTTTGGCTTGGCAATCCGTTTGAGGGTGAAAGGTCGTACTAAGCTTTATCTTGATCCCAAGACCCCTTTGGAAGGACCCCCTAAAGTCTGAAGTGAATTGAGCATCACGATTCGATATGATAGACAAGGGCATCCTATGTAATCCAAACAACTCATGAATGTACAATTTAGCGTAGTCTTGGGCCCCATAAGTAGTCTTAACTGGTAGGGAATGAGCCGACTTTGTCATCCTATCAACCACAACCCAAATAGAATCAAAACCCTTCCTAGTCGTAGGCAACCCAGCCACACAATCCATGTTAATTTCCTCACACTTCCAAGTAGGAATCTCTATGTCTTGGGTTAGGCCACCCAACCTTTGATGTTCGGCTTTGACTTGTTGGAAACTATGACAACCGTATACAAATTTGGTGATGTCTTTTTTCATGCCTCCCCACTAAAACACATCCCTCAAATCTCTATACATCTTGGTAGAACCGGGGTGAATAGAATAGGAAGAATTATGAGCCTCATCAAGAATCTTCTTTCTCAAATCATCAACACAAGGCACACACAACCTACCTTCGTATCTAAGGACACCATCTCTCCCTTGGGAGAAATTATCCACCTTCCCATCTCTAACCAAAGCCTTCAACTCTAACAAGGAGGGGTCAAGATCTTGCTTTGCTTTTACTTCATTAACCAAGGAAGATTTTGAACCATCAAAACCAACAATACCACCATTATCAACCACTTCCAACCTAACCCTAATCTAGACAACCAATGAACCCCCCTAGCCACCTCTTTGCCCCCATTATCAACATGAGCTATGCTACCAATAGAAACCCTACTCAAATCATCCGCCACAACATTAGCCTTACCGGGATGATAATACATACTCATATCATAATCCTTAAGAAGCTCTAACCACCTTCGTTGCCTCAAGTTGAGATATTTTTGAGTGAACATATATCGGAGACTTTTATGATCGATAAACACATCAACATACACTACATACAAATAATGACACTAAATTTTCAAACCAAATACCACGGCGGCCAATTCAAGATCATGAGTAGGATAATTCTTTTCATGCACTTTGAGTTGCCTAGAGGCATAAGCTATTACCTTACCATTTTTTATCAACACATAACCTAAACCAATCCGGGAGGCATCACAATACACAAACCTTTCCAACTCTTCCGGCAGAGACAAGATAGGAGCGGAGACATGTTTATCCTTCAAGGTTTGGAAAATCTTTTCACACTCATCGGTCCATACAAAATTAGCCTTCTTTTGAGTCAACATAGTCATGAGATAGGCAAAAGAAGGAAAACCATTCACAAACTGCCGATAGTAACCCGCTAAGCCCAAGAAGCTTCTAATGTCTGATGGGGTCAATAGTCTAGGCCAATTTGTAATCACATCCATCATTTTAAGATCAACCTTAATACCATCCCCCGACACCACATGACCTAGAAAGACAACCTTCTTCAACCAAAATTCACACTTCTCATATTTAGCATACAACTTTTCTTCTCTTTATCTTTGTAACACTACTCTCAAATGACCCACATGCTCTTCCTCAATATGAGAGTAGATCAAAATATCATCAATGAAAACCACCACAAGCAAATCAAGGTAGGGTTTAAAGACCCTATTCATAAGATCCATGAAGATAGTCGGTGCATTGGTCAACCCAAAAGACATAACCACAAATTCATAATGCCCATACCTAGTCCGAAAGGCTATGTTTGGAATGCCACACACCCTCATCTTCACTTAGTGATACCCGGACTGAAGATTAATCTTAGAAATGTGACTAGCCCATTGAAGTTGGTCAAACAAATCATCAATTCTTGGGAGAGGATACTTATTCTTGATGGTGACCCTATTAAGTTGCCGGTAGTCAATACACATTCTAAGAGACCCATCCTTCTTCTTCACAAATAACACTGGTACACCCCAAGGTGATTGGCTAGGCCTAATAAAACCCTTCTCCAACAAGTCCCTCAATTGCCCTTTCAACTTCTTTAACTTTGCTGGGGCCATATGGTAAGGGGAAATAGAAATAGGTTGAGTATCGGGAAGGAGGTCTATACCAAAATCTATTTCCCTCAAGAATGGCCCACCATGACCCCTACCACACTTTTGACACGAATGTCTATGCATCACACCACCACCCTCTTAGGGCCTTGGGTAGTCATTAGCAACTCTCCCTCTAGGAGCATGAGAAGACCCTTGGCCTTGATGAAACCGGCCACCCTTGGGGCTCTGGAACTTACCATCAAAACAGGCCTTCTTTGCCTCATGACCCCTTATTTTCCTCAATTTCTCCCCCTCCATTTGTTCAGCATAAATCATCAAGTGGGACATCCATGTCACTGATCAACATAGCGGACCGACACTCCTCACTCACCAAGTCAGATATACCCATCATGCACTTGTTCATTCTAAACCTTGGGTCGGCAACTAAGTGTGTGAACATATTTAGAGAGTTGGTTGAACTTGAGGGCATACTCCCTCACACTCATGGATCCTTTCTTCAAATTCATAAACTCCACCATTTTGGCCTCTATAAGCTCTAGAGGGAAGAAACAATTGAGGAAAGCTGCTTTAAACTCCTCCCTCAAAACCACATTGTTGTTCCCCTTATCCTCCTTCCATTGAGTTTACCATATTTGGGCCGCCCCCTTGAGTTGGTAAGCCGTCAACTCCACCGTCTTTTCTGACCTCACACCCATGATAGCCAACACTTTGTATACCTCATCAATAAACTCTTGAGGGTCCTCATCCACCTTAGACCCATTGAACTTCGGCGAGTTCATCCTCATAAAGTCCCTCACCCAATATGCCGGAGTAGGAGCATGAGGGGCTTGGGCTCCTAGGTTGGCTTGATTAGCCACAACTCAAGCTAGCAAGGTGAGAGCATCCCGGAGTTCTCCATGAGCCGGTTGTTCCTTGGGTATGTGGGCTCTTCTTCATCTTGTGTTAGGCATGATCCAGCATGGAAAAAGACAATCATTGGGGAAAAAACTTACGTTAAGTTCTATAGCACGACATAGAGAAAGAAGAAGGGAAATATTTCCTAAAGTGTCTCATAGCCTCCTACTTATAGTTGCGGTGCACAACACAACCATGAATAAGACTCTAATTGACGCGGTGTGTTGGATGCCGAGGACCATTAACAATCTAGTGCTCTGATACCAAGTTTGTCGCGATCCAAGCTTAGGGCCTAGATGTGACACGGTGAATGGGGAACCCGAAGGGACCCAATCAAGCCTCTTAGCTTATCATTGCACATCCTTGGTCGCGGAAGCATTAAAACAACCAGAAGAGAGTAGAAATAAGGGAAAATGGGGCTATCGGACACCCTTCATATCATAAAATATCATAGAGTCAAAGATAGTCAAGGCTCATAGCATCGTTACATAACTTGTCCAACAAGACCTCTAAGCATAGAACATAGTTGGGGCCAATATAAGCAACCGGGATCACCCTCATAGTCAAAGCATACAATAAAGAAAAGAGAGTCTATACATAGCATAAATCAAGAGAAGTATGTCCTCGAAGTTGAGGACTCACCAACTTGCTTTGAGAGATATCACACTAGCCACGCGGAGGAGGAGGATGATCAAGTGGGGCTCAGGTCCCTACATGGTAACATCATGTAGGCATAGAGTATGCATTAGTATGTTTGAATGTACTTAGTATGTAGGATGCAATGCAACAATAAATAGGCATCATAATCAACATGCATAATTAGGCAATATATGAACATTTAACAACATGGTATAGATGGATGATACTTGACGTAAACATGCTTATATATGGAACATATTACATTAGTAGGAATAGACCATCACCATAGACCAAGCAAGTGAGTACTTGGAATCTAAGGTAGACTACCCCTTAGTAGTGATTGTGGAATCACCCCCTCAATTAGTTGATGGACATGACCACCCACCATTAGAAGTGATTGAGATATCAACCCCTGAATTGGTTGATGGCTTACCACCCCTATCTTAGATGATTGAGGTATCAACCCCTCAATTGGTTGATGGCTTACCACCCCGATCCGAGATGATTGAGGTATCAACCCCCCAATTGGTTGATGGCTTACCACCCCCATTCGAGATGAATGAGGTATCAATCCCTCAATTGGTTGATGGCTTACCACCCCCATTCGAGATGAATGAGGTATCAATCCCTCAATTGGTTGATGGCTTACGACCCCTATCCAAGGTGATTGACACATCACCCCTCAATTGGCTATAGTCATCTCACAATACAATAGATACTTCTCATGGAATCAACACATACATAACATCCTTTCATCAATATAAAGTCACTTAACTCGTATGCCAAGAATTTTGACTTCAATAACTCAAGCTACATTTACCGAACATTTCATCAAGCACTTGGTGGGTATGCAATGGTAGTGTAAAAGCATGCAATTCAAGAGTGAAATCATGCAACAAAACTTAATGTAAAACCATCCACTAATACTTGGTAATACCCTCTTGCAACATACA
Organism: Solanum medicagineum; assembly: GCA_026153255.1. Lineage (NCBI taxonomy): Eukaryota > Viridiplantae > Streptophyta > Magnoliopsida > Solanales > Solanaceae > Solanum > Solanum medicagineum. The sequence continues at coordinate 3,719 of JAPFFP010114570.1, read as the reverse complement.
TCAAAATTCTTCATCAAATCTTAATATAGATCTAAGATTCATAGCTCAAAATATGCATAAACTGTCACACTTTCACAAAACCCCAACATTGTTCATAGTCAAATTCATGAGAGAAGACCCATAACTAAAATCAACTTAGAAACATGTGATTTAGGTAAAAGGGGAGCTTGGGCACCATGGGTGAAAGGATCCAATGGTTGAAACCGACATACCTTGACTTTGGAGAATCCTTGATGAAGATTGGAAATGGAGACTTGAAGCATGAATGAAATCCTTAAGATCGGGATTAGTTTTGGGACTTGAAATTTGGGGTGAAATATTATTCTAAGTGTTTGAGAGAGTATTTGAGAATGTCTTGTATGATATTGTCACGACCCAAGCCTAGGGCTTAGACGTGACACAGTGAATGGGGTACCCGAAGGGACCCTAAAGAAGCCTCTTAACTTGTCATTAAACATCCTTGGTCGCGGAAGTATACAAAGACATAGAGATTAAGAATGGGGTAATGAGACTAAGGGAAAGCTTGCATAAGTGTCATGATCAAGAGTCAACAGTAAAAGCTCATACATAAATACACAACATGTCCAACAAGCACCTCTAATACATAGATATTATGGGGGCCAAGACAAGCTAATCGTGCTCACCCTCATAGTCAAATATAGCATAAAATAGTATCTTAAAACATATATAATAGGGAAAGACATAAATCGAAGTCCCCAAAATGGAGGACTCACCAACAAGCTTGGAATAGCACCGTCTAGCCACGTGGAGGAGGAGGATGATCAACTCGGACACCGATTCCTACATGGTGATATAATGTAGGAAAGAGTATGCGTTAATACGTTTGAATGTACTAAGTATGTGGGATGCAATGCAACAATAAACAAGCTCCATAGCCAAAATGCATACATTAGACAATAGGCATAATATAACGATATGGCATGTATGATCGATGCATAAGTAAAAAATGCTAGGGTAAATCATGCTTATGTAAGATATCATATGTGTAGAAAAGACCAAGCTAGAATCCCAACTTTGGATGCGAGATGCCGTTCACACCCGGACACCCCGGTGGAGAGGTACTACACCCCTCACATGGTTGATGCCATTCACACCTAGACACCCTAGTGGCAAGGTACTACACCCCTCACATGGTTGATGCCAGTCATACCTGCACACCCTGGTGGCAAGGTACTTACCCCTTACATGGTCGTCCGGGCACTTATGCCCCCTGGACTGAACATGGTCTAATACAACACATCATATAAAACATACATATATATCATGTCCATAAGCTCGTTTCATCATTAAAACATCATACATATCATATCTCACGCTTTGAACCTTTAATTCCTCATGAAACCATAATCAGATACTTTATCAAATACTTGACGGTTGTGTAATGGGGGTAAAAGAGCATGCAATTTAGAGATGGAATCATGTAGGAAAATCAGTGGTAAAACCTTTAATCAACACCTTGCAACACCCCCAAGACATTCACATCAAAACCCCTCATCAATTCCAACATTAGATCCAAGATTTGAAGCTCAAAACATGCTAAAACAATCATATTTTTATGAACTAAAATCACCGTGCAGTAAATTTCTCAATATACAAGACCCACACGTAAAATTAACTCTAAATCATGCAATATTGATTAACAGAGGGTTTAGGCACCATGGAAGGAAGGACCCAATGGTTCAACACCACATACCTCAGCTTTTGTAAAGTTCTTAAAGAAGCCTTTAATGGAGGTTTGAAGCTTGGGTGAGGTCCTTGAAGAAATCCTTTAGATTGGCCTTGAGTTTGGGACTTGAATTTAGGGTTAGAAATGAGTCTAAGTGTTTGGGGAATATTGGGGAATGTTTTTGGGTGTTTTGAGGGTGAAATAAGACTAAGTATGGATAAAAATATGTCTGGGAAATTTGGTCCCAACAGTTAGAATTTCTTAGACCACACTTAAAAACTGCCAGGTGACCAAAAACACATCTCTGCATCCCGGAGAGGATGCGAAAATGATTTTACGCTATGGCACGCCCAAGGCGCGTCGCGGAGGCATCGCGGAAAGCCTTCTGGAATTCGTCCCTTAAAAATTTATAATTACTATTCTTTCGCTCGTAAATTGAGGTTAGACCTTTTTCACCTAATTTGGACCCCCTGATTACAAATATGAAGTTGGATTTTGAAATTAACAAATGGGTTTTTAGATTTAAAGAAATCAAAATTTTGGGCATTTGGAGACACGTGTTTGGGCACTTTTTGGGGTCGTTTCAATATCTCCCCCTTGGGGAACATTCATCCCCGAATATAAAAGAGGGGTACAAGACAAGAGTGATCATGAACATATCAGCCCCTACAAGAATGCAACATAACATGTAAAACACCATTTTCAAATTCTCAACATAAGTGTAAAATTATGATAAGTTTACCAAATTAAACATGAATACATGTGAATGACACAGGGGCTGAAATGTAAGGCTTGAAGTCACATGGAACTTAGGAGTAGTACCTTAGGCTTGAGTGGAGTGGAAGAGATAAGGATACCGCTTTTCCATGTCCGCTTCGGTCTCCCAAGTAGTACTTTCGACTTGTTGGTTCTTCCAAAGGACCTTAACGGATGCTACCCCTTTGTTTCTCAATCTCTTTACTTGCATATACAAGATCTGAACTGGAATCTCCTCATAGGTTAAGTTGTCCTCCACAACACCCACAACATCAAGAGGCACAACGGCATTAGGATCACTAACATATTTCCTCAACATAAAGATATGGAATACCGGATGTACCAAATTCATTTCACTAGGCAAATTCAACTCATAAGCTACCTTGCCAACCGTCTCACCTCATAAGGACCAACATACCTTGGACACAACTTCACCTTTTTGCCAAACCAGACCACACCTTTCATTGGAGAAACACTCAAATAAACCCAATCACCCACTTGGAATTCTAGGTCTCTTTTTCTCACATCGGCATAGGATTTTTGATGACTTTGGGCCCTCAATCTCTCCCTAATCATCTTAACCTTGTTAAGAGCATCCACAACTAGATCCGACCCCAACAAGGCCACCTTTCTAACCTCAAACCAACCCACTGGTGATCAACAACATCTACCATAAAGAGCCTCAAATGGTAAACTCAATCAATGGAAGATGGTCATCCTAACTACCTTTAAGCTCCAAGACACAATCCCTAAGCATATCCTCAAGTGTTTGAATTATCCTCTCGGCTTGGCCATCTGTTTGGGGGTGGAAGGCCGTATTTAGGTGAAGTTTGGTACCAAGACCCCTTTGAAAAGCTCTCCAAAAGTGTGAAGTAAATTGTGCACCATGATCCAATATAATGGATAAGGGAACCCATTGCAACCTCACCAACTCATGGATGTACAACCTCGCATACTCTTTAGCCCCATATGAAGTCTTGACCAGTAGAAAGTGAGCCAATTTCGTCATCCTATCAACCACAACCTATATGGAATCAAAAGCTTTTCTAGTCTTGGGCAACCCCAGCATGAAATTCATATTAATCACCTCCCACTTCAAAGTAGGAATCTCTATGTCTTGGGTTAGGCCACCCGGTCTTTGATGTTCGGCTTTGACTTATTGACAACTATGGAAACCGGAAACAACCTTGGCAATATATCTCTTCATGCCTCCCCACCAATACACATCCCTCAAGTCTCTATACATTTTGGTGGAACTGGGGTGGATAGAATAAGA
>JAPFFP010114559.1:0-18291 GCA_026153255.1 Solanum medicagineum | reverse complement strand
CCATATCTACCATCCCTCTTAACAACACCATCATTAAAATGAGTTAACAAACTAAATTCGAATATTACAGTATAGATTTGGGAACCCAATCATGTCAGTACTAGTTTCGACTCATAGCGACTCAACAGATGTGAATTATAAACACAACAAGCCACAACATCATCTAGCTCGAACAGAGCATTTCCAGTCAGAATTTAACTGGTGCAAACATGAATAATCTCGAGATAACTTCAGCAATCACATTCAACCGCAATATACGAAACTCAAAATATGGAATAGGATTATAGTATTACTTATATCAGTGCAGCGAATCTGGGACTTTAGCGTGCTGTCAAAGTCCACCACTAACGAAGACTGATTCGTTTCAACCTCAACAAATTCGGCTTCGAAATTATATGGGTTTCGAAAATTAGCTTAAGTATCGAAGTGGGAGTTTTAGTGTTATTGCCCTGTTTTTTCAAGATGATTTTTCTCTATCATTTCCAAATGCGAAGAAGACGAGTTATATAGAAGGAAAAAGGGAAAAACCGCAGGGCCAAAATCGGAAACTCTTGGGATCGATTTTTGAATTCAAAGTTTAAATTTTTTTGGGGGACCAGAGAATCTCAGAGATTTGTTTCCAATCTTCAACGGATCCCAAATCCAAGCGCCGATTAAGGGGTTCGAGACGCATGCATTAGGAACGTGGGGGAGCGCGGTCAGTCAACTTGACAGAGGAAAAAGTGAGGGGTTGTCGGGGCACGCGTGGGGATGAGAACGTTGAAGGAGACGACACGCGTGAGAGCATATTTTGAATTTTGACGAATGCTCCTAGTTTGCTTGTTTTCCACCTAATTTTTGGGGTTTGGCTTGGTTGCTCGAGGGAAGAATGAAGAAGGAGAAAGAAAGGAGAAAGGTCGCCGTTAATGGTATTTGGCTTTGGTTTTTCTCTTTCTGGGGGAAGACGAAGAAGAAGATGGGGGGAAAAAATGAAGGGTCAGGGTCGCATGAAGGGGAAGAAGGAAGAGGAAATGGGAAATTGGGGGCGCGTTCCCCCACGTGCCCCTATATAATTATGATTTTTTTTTTAAAAAAAAAATTGTTTAATAATCGTTAACACAAAAATAAAGCTCGATGATTAATTTGATGCTATGGAGGGTAAAAATTGGGTATCAACAGCTGTCCCTTTCTTTGGGTATGATCGATGAAAGAGATCGTGGACAAAGAAACTTGACTAACTCAATTTTTAGCCGACCATATTTTGGCTTCTGAAAAACTCTTGATACGGACTATGAGAAATTATGGCCGGACCTCGGTTTTAGGTTTCCTACATATCTCAGGTTGCATGAGAATTCAGACCACTTGTAGTTCAAAATGCTTGATTTTACGCACGAGTCTGAAAGAATTCAAAAGCTATCCCATTATCGAATTATGAAAAATTAGAATGCTTGGGAATGAGATTTGAAGAGTGAATGTTAGAATGCAGCCGAGTTTTCAAAGTTGAGCCCGCCTACATATCCTTGGACCCAGGAATCAGGCTGCTTGTAGTTCGACTCTATCGGTTGAAGAGGAAATTCCTTATTCGGAGATGACCTCTATTCAGGAGAAGTGACAAACAAGTTGAATTATGAAAAAGAGGTTTGCAACCTCTTAATCATAAATGTGGAGCTCGTCACATTCATAATTGAGAACTTACAGGGACATAATTTTCAAAATTCTTGGTATATCGTCACTCGGATTGGAAGATTACCTTCGGTGAGGGTGGAGATTATCCGAAAGCGAAACTAAAAATAAAATAACTGACTCACAGAAATTCCCACATGCCTTTTGAAAGGGATGTGGTTAGATGGTGGTGGTAGTCGCTTCCTGCTTATGTCCGAAAGGTTTGACGCCCCCTTTCAGACTATGTCCTAGTTCGCTGCTTAGAAAAGTTCCACGTTGTGCTGTGTCCTACTTGATGACGTCCACTCCTGTGGCTTCTTTGAGATTTTCATCCTTTCGGATGCTCTCCATATGACTAAAACAAAATGTTAGTAAAAATATAATTTGAAGTAGAGATGGAATTTTTTACCGTATTCGATATTTATCCTTCTTTTCGATGAATGGATGATGAATCGATATGAAGCAGCTCGTGTCTGAAGGGTTTGACGCCTCCCCTTCAGGCTATGTCCTAGTTTGCTGCTGAGAAAAAGTTTCACGTTGTGTTGCATCCGACTTGATGGCGTTCAACCTGTGGTTTGTTTTGAGATTTCATCCTTTCGGATGCTCTCGACATGACTAAACAAAATGTTAGTAAAATATAACTTGAACTAGAGATGTCATCTTTTACCATGTTTGATATTCGTTCTCCTCTTTGGCACGATAGATATTGAATCAATATGAGGCAACCATTATATGGTCCTTTCAGTAACTTGAAAAATAAAATAACATTGATGATCATGTGGTGGCTATCTCGGCAGTCGGAGATAAAATGTCCACGTTGCATGATAGATAATGAATCAATATTAGGAAACCATTGTAAGGTTCTTGCGGCAATTTGAAATAAAATAGCGTTGATAATCATGTCGTGGCTATTTCGGCAGCTGGCCACGCTCTTCGGCATAATAGACAATGAATCAATAATAAAAAATAATCTTTGTTGGTGATGATCATATAATGGCTCGGCAGTTGGAGATAAAATGACCACATTCTTCGGCATGATAGATAATGAATGTGCGACGACCCTCCCGGCCGTTGGAAATAAGATAACCTGGTCGGCGATGAATATACAACGGCCTTCTTGGCAGTTGGAAATAAAACAGCCTGATTGGCGATGAATATACAACGGCCTTCTTGGCAGTTGGAAATAAAACAACCTGATTGGTGATGAATGTACAACGGCCCTCTTGGCAGTTGGGAATAAAATAACCTGGTTCTGGCGAAGAATATGCGCCGGCCTTCTCGGCAGTTATCAGCGATGAATATATAACGACCCTATTGGCAGTTGAAAGTAAAATAACCTTTTCTGCAGTGAATGTGCAATGGCCCTCTCGGTAGTATAGAAATAAAATAGCCTTCTTGGCAACGAATATACAACGGCCCTCTCGGCAGTATAGAAATAAAATAGCCTTCTTGACAGTGAATATACAATTTCCCTCTTGGCAGTCGGAGATAAAATAGTCTTTTTGATGGTGGTATCAATGGCCTTCTTGGCGATTGGAAATAACATAGCCTTCTCGGCAATGAATATACAATGGTCCTCTCGGCAGTTAGAAATAAAATAGCCTTCTTGGCAGTGAATATACAACGGCCCTCTCGGCGGTTGGAAATAAAGTAACCTTTTTGGCAGTGAATGTACAACGGCCCTCTCGGTAGTTGAAAAATAAAATAACCTTCTTGGTAGTGAATATACAACGGCCCTCTCGGCAGTTGAAAAATAAAATGACTTGGTTGACGATGAATATGTAATAGCCCTCTTGGCAATGAATATGTAATAGCCCTCTTGGCACTGAAGTTTTAATAGCCCTCTTGGCAATGAATATGTAATAGCCCTCTTGGCACTGAAGATTTAATAGTCCTCTTGGCAATGAATATGTAATAGCCCTCTTGGCACTGAAGTTTTAATAGACTCTTGGCAATGAATATGTAATAGCCCTCTTGACACTGAAAATTTAATAGCCCTCTTGGCAATGAATATGTAATAGCGCTCTTGGCAATGAATATGAAATGCAATGGCCCTTTTGGCAATGAATATGAAATGGACTTCTTGGCAATGAATATGCAATGGCCTTCTTGACAATGAATATGTAATGGCCTTTTTGGCAATAAATATGTAATGGCCCTCTTGGCAATGAATATGTAATGGCCCTCTTGGCAATGATTATGAAATGGCCTTCTTGGCAATGAATATGCAATGACCTTTTTGGCAATGAATATGCAATGCAATGGCCTTCTTGGCAATGAATATGTAATAGCCTTCTTGGCAATGAATATGAAATGTAATGGCCCTCTTGGCAATTGGAAATAAAATAACCTGGTTGGCAACAAATATGTGACGGCCTTCTCGGCAATCGAGAATAAAATAGACTGGCTCTGGCATAAGCTGGAAAATAAATTGCATAAACTGACTCCCTCCGCGATGCATGAGATGTGATAAATTGTTGGGGATTTGAGTGAGGCGAAACAATTTGCGCCTCAGCTTTTCTATTTGTAGATAAAACATGTGAAAATTGCCTGGCGATTTGAGCGAGACGAGACTGTTCGTGTCTCGACCATTCTTTTGTAAAAAAGTCCTGCAAAATTCCCTGTGAAAATTTCTCGGTATCCAAAGAAAATTTCTTAGTTAAAAATGAATCGAGCTATTGAATTACTGGCGACTTGAGCGAGACGGGACATGTTTGCGTCTCAGCTGTTCTTTTGCAGATAAGACCTGCAAAAATATTCTTGTATCCACAACAAATTTCTTAGTCTAAAAAATGAATCTATCTGTTGAATTTTGACGACTTGAGCGAGATGGGACTGTTTGCGTCTCAGCTGTTCTTTTGTAGATAAGACTTGCAAAAATATTCCTGCGAAAATTTCTCCGCGTCCAAAGAAAATTTCTTAGTTAAAAATGAATTGCTGGTGACCTAGGTGAGACGGAACTATTTACGCTTCGGCCGTTCTTTTGCGAAAATTTCCCTGAGCGAGACGAAACTATTTACGCCTTGACTGCTCTCTTGGAATAAGACCTGCAAAAATTCCTACATCCACAAAAAATTTCTTAGTTCCAAAATGATAATTTGGTCTTTGACAAATTATTGGTAATTTGAGCGCCTCAGTTATTCTCTTGCGCAAGTATTCCTGCATCCACAGAAAATTTTTTAGTCTTAAAATGAATTGATCTTGATAAATTGTTGGTAACTTGAGCGCCTCAGCCGTTCTTTTGGAGGTAAGACATGCCAAATTTTCCTGCATCCACAGAAAATTGATTAGTTTTAAAATGAATTGATCTGTGTTGATTCTTCGGTTGTCTGCTCTTCGTCTTGTTATTGATGAATCGCTTTGATCTCCTACCCCGTTCGACTTTTGACCTTGATATGTCAAGATTATCTTGAATTCTTGATCAGGATGAGGATTCTTAAGACTGCTTTTGTATTTGTAACGATGCCCAGCGAAATTTTGAGGGTAACCTCAAAATTTCTGTCCCAGTTTAGATGTTGTCAAGGATTGACAGCTAATCAGAAGCACCTTGAAAATTTTTGAGATCTTTCTCAAAAATTCTGTCCCAGTCGAAGTTTTACCATGCTCTGAACTTCGATATGTTGTAAGAGACCTCTTTGTTCAGAATTTTTGAGTTCCTTTCAAAAATTCTGTCCCAGTTTCAGTTCTGGGAGTATGACCGTGTCGTTGTGGCGCCTACGTATCCCGTTGAGATAGGAATCAGGTCAAACGTAGTTCCTCTCTCAAGAGGGTGGAAAAAATACAGATTTTGAATAAGAAAATGACCGAGGCCGACATAGGCCACCTGCGTATCTCATTCTTGAGAATTCAGGTCAAACGTAGTTCATTGAATATAATCGAATAACAAACATAGAAATGATTACAAGAAATTATACAATTACAGGAAAAGAAATGTTCAGATCTCTGAGCATAACATCTCTTGATAGCCTATGGGCTGGTCATCTAACTGTAGTGGGCGATGCTTGTACCAAATCTTGTCCTAGACTACCATCTGGCGCCATCTTCTTAGCTGTGCACCGATCTTCTCTCTCTATCACAAGGATTCTTGTTGATGTTGGTAGCAGTGGTTCAAAGAACAACCATGTCGTGACCAATTAAGTCCTGAATTTTGTGCTTCAGATTTATGCAATCCTCAGTGTCATGCCCAATATCGTTAAAGTGGTAAGCACATGTCTGGTCAACCCTAAGGAAACGAGAATTAGCATCCATGGGTTTTGGAGGAATAGGCTGGATCAATCCTGCAGCTGGCAACCTTTCAAATAGCTTTGTCCGGCTTTCGACGAGTGGAGTGAATACTCGTGGGGTTTTTCTATCTGCATTTGGGTGATTATAGTTATTTTGTGGTGCTGGAGGCGCTTGATGGTAATTGGGGTGACAAATTGGAGGAGGAGCTTGATGGTTTATGGGCAAAGGGTGATGTCCTGGTTGAGCATTAAAGGCTGGGGATGGACTTTGTGTAGGTTGGAAATGGATTTGAGGGGATATGGATTTTCTGGGGTGGCTGCTAGGGGTCCTCCTTTTGCCTTGCATGCGGGAGACAGCTAACACGTCTTCTTCCCTTTTCCTTACCGTCCCAGACGTTCCAACTGGGGTCGATATACGGGTGATCTTACCCGTTTTGAGGTCGTCTTCGATATTCTCCCTAATCTTCACTATGTTCGCAAATTTTGCTCCTACGAGCAGCATCATTCTTTCATAAAATTCTGGCTCCTGGGAGCATACAAACACTTCGATAATTTCTTTTTCTGGCATAGCAGGACGAACTCTAGCGACATTTTTCCTCCATCTGTAGGCATGTTCCTGATAACTTTCAGTCGACTTCTGTCTAATCCTTTCCAATGAGTAACGGCCTGGCACATCCTCAATGTTATAGGAAAAATGTTCCACAAAGTCTTTGGCCATGTCACTCCAACTGGCCCACCGGTTTATCTCCTGGGAGGTGAACCATTCTCAGTAGAGTCTTAGGATCGGTAGGGAGACATCCGTTACTTATCTTTGAGAAACTATAGAGACTCTTACAAAATTCCCTTTTGTTCTTTCAAATCCTATCATGTGTGGTTATTGTCGGGTTGTTGAGTGTATATTGTGTATTCTTTTCGTAGATGGACAGGACCAGATCCTTATCTATGGGCAGAACTGAGGAGCCAACTCGTGAGGCTACTATTGAGGTTCTAGCTAGGACCCAAGGATATGCCCGAGGTTTAGCGCCTTCGAAAGATTATGACAGAGGTGTCTCACTTGAGCCTCTAGTCGAGCTTAGGCATCACCAGGCTCCTCCAAAGGCCAAGGATTGTTTTACTCTTCAAGTCACCTTTTAGAGAATGATAGGCATTCTTGAGACTATTGCCCGAGGCGTACCACAGGGACCAACTAGGGGTGAGGTCCCTGCTCCTCAAGTACCGAAACAGTAGTATGCTTTATATGAGTATATGGTAGATCATTGGGCCAGACATCTTATATGCCTCGTCATATGCCAGTTGATACACTAGTACAGATGGTTCCTCTAACCCAAGTTGCGCATGAGCCGATATTGGCAAAAGATTATCAATAGAGATGTGAGCGGTTTCAGAAGATGAAATAACCCTAGTTCGAGGGTGGTAAAGGAGAGGATGCTTACGAGTTCTTTACCTTGAGTTATGAGGTGTTGGAGGCCGTGGGACTAGTGGATTCACGGGGGTTTAGATTTGTTGCCTTATAGTGCGAGGAGCGGGTCGGGAGTGGTGGCGATAAAGTACAGCAGGGTCCCCACCAGTTGAGTGAGAGGTATTTTCAGAGGCATTTCAGGAGCGGTTCATCGATCGAAGTGTTCGAGAGGAGAGCATTTCCAGATTTGAGACTGACCCAAAGAGGCATGACAGTAGCTGAGTATAAGGCTAGATTCTACCAGCTTTTTCGGCATGCCTTGTCATTGATACCTACAGAGGTAGAGAGGATACATATATTTTGAAGGGATTGGCATTCTCCATTCTCCCCTATATGTTCGGATCTTTTTGTAAGGGTGCTTTCTTTCGGACTATAATGGGTACAGTCAAGGAGGTGGAGTTGCTGCTTAGAGAGGAGTTTGGAAACCCCAAAAGGGTTTGAGCATCGAATTAAGAGGATGGTACTTCTCAACACTGAGGTCCAGTTCATGATTCCTTGCTAGCTTTGGAGGGCAGTTAGGGCCCTCATAGTACTCATGGTTATAGTTAGGGACCATCTAGCTCTCAGTAGAGACCTGTAGGCCAAGGTGGCGATGGTATTTCCCTTGTATCTTCTCAACATTCTTCTTACCCAAGGTTATGTTATGGGTGTGGCTTGCCAAACCATGTGCTTAAACATTCCCTCATTAGACTCTTACACTAACAAGGATCATGCTACTCTAGCTAGAGATACATTTCTCTAATTAGGGGTCATGGTAGGGGGAAGCCAAGTAGAGGTAGGTGCACTCTGGGTAGGGGTACAAGTGATGCAGTGGGACAATAGGGAGGTAGAGGTCCTACTCTGGAAACTAGGGTAAAGGTGGTAATTTCTATGCTTTTCCCAGTAGGCTCTAGGCTGAGGCATCGGATATTGTTATTACAGGTATTATACTAGTCAGTCACAGGCCTGCATCGATATTATTTGATCTTGGATCCACATATTCTTCTATATCTGCATATTTCTCTACTGAGCTTGATTTATTACATGAGTGTATGCTTGTGTCGTACATGTGTCTACCCCAATAGGTGATCCTTTAATAGTGGATCAGTTTACCGATCCTACCTTGTCTCTTAAGATGGCTATGATACTTGGGTTGACATGATTATTCTTGATATGATTGATTTCAATGTTATACTGGAGATTGATTGGAATTCTCCTCATCGAGCTATTCTTGATTGTTATGCTAAGATTGTGACATTAGCCATTTTGGGTAGATCGAGTATTATATGGTAAGGTTCGAGTGGGTTCTACCCCGACAAATTCATTTCTTATATTCAGGCACAGAAACTAGTGGATCTGGGTTGTCTTGCGTATTTGACATTCATTCGTGATACCAGCGTTGAGCCACCACTAATGGAATCTATCCCTATTATTTAGGAGTTTGTTGATGTGTTTCCTATAGTCCTTCCTAGAGTTCCTCTTGACAAGGATATTGACTTTGCCATTGTTCTTGAGCCAGGCACTATGCCCATTTCTATTCCTTCACACTGTATTGCTACAGCTAAGTTGAAAGAGCTAAAAGAGTAGCTCAAAGATTTTTTAAGTAAAGGGTTCATATGCCTAGTGTATCACTATGGGGTGCGTCTATCTTGTTTGTGAAGAAGAAGGATGGTTCTAGGAGAATGTGTGTTGATTATCAATAGTTGAATAAGGTGAAAATCATGAACAAGTATCCTCTACCTAGGGTTGATGATGTATTTGACCAGCTTCAGGGTGCTGCCATGTTTTCTAAGATTGATTTGAGATCCGGATAGCATCAGCTGAGGATCAAGGCTTTTGACATTCCTAAGACAACTTTATAGATGAGGTATGGGCACTATGAGTTCCTTGCTATATCATTTGGGCTAACTAATGCCCCAGCAATATTTATGGAGTTGATGAATGGTGTATTCTGATCATATTTGGATTCTTTTGTTATTGTCTTCATTAATGATATATTGGTCTACTCCGAGACCAAAGCAAACCATGAGCAACACTTGAGAATTGTGCTTCAGTGTCTTAGAGAGAAGAATTCGTATGCCAAGTTCTCGAAGTGTGAGTTCTGGCTGAGTTCGGTGGCATTTATAGGTCATATTATGTCTAGAGAGAGTATTCGGGTTGATCCAGCGAAGATTGAGGTGGTTCAGGGTTGGACTACACCTACTTTGTCTACTGAGATTTATAGTTTTATGGGCCTACCTGGTTATTATAGGTGGTTCATTTAGGGTTTTTCTTTATAGCATCTCCATTGACCAGGCTCACTCAAAAGAATATTCCATTCCATTGGTCGGATAAGTGTGAGGAATGCTTCCAAAATCTTAAGGCACTATTGACCACAGCTCATGTTCTGAACTTACCAGAAGAGGGTGTTTTCTTTAAAGTATATTGCGGTGCATTAGAGGTTGTCTTGGGTGGAATCTTGATGCAAAAATAGAAGGTGATTGCCTATGCCTCTAGGCAGTTAAAGACTCCTGAGAAGAATTATCCTATCCATGGCTTAGAGTGGGCAGCTATTGTATTTTGTGCTGAAGTTATGGAGGCATTATTCATTGTGATATCTTTACCGACCATCGCAGCTGACAGTACATTTTCATCCAGAAAGACTTGAATTTGGACAAAGGAGGTGGATTGAGCTCCTGAAGGACTATGATTTGACCATCTTGTATCACCCGGGTAAAGCCAATATGGTGGCTGATACTTTGAGTAGAAAGGCTTCTAGCATAGGGAGTCCTGTAGCTATTTAGGTCAAAGAGCAACTAGGTTAGGGATGTTCAGAGATTAGCTAATGGGTTGGTAAGATTGCAGATTTCCGAGAATGGTGGTGTGCTTGCATGTGTGGAAGCTCATTCCTCAGTTTGAGGATGAAAAACTATGTCAGATTCATGACAAGGTGATGAGAGGAGAGGCTAAGAAAGTCAATCTTAATTAAAAGGGTGTATTAAGGATCGGGGGCAAGATTTGTGTGCCTAAGGTAGGTGATTTGATCAGGTTGATCCTATGAGGAGAAGCCTATGACTATTTTGGACAGATAGGTCAGGAAGTTGAGAACAAAAGAGATAGCTCCGGTGAAAGTTTAGTTGCGCCATCGGCCAGTGAGTGAGGCTACTTGGGACACGAAGTCGGATATCCGGGCCCAATACCCTCACCTCTTTGGAATGTTCCCTTGCCTTATGTTTGAGGAACAACATTATTTTTAGTGATGGATAATGTAATGATCTAAAAGGTCATTTTTTGTATTTCCAGTTAAGTTACCATTTTTCTCTTCCTAAAAGTTGCTTTGAGCCATTTTTGGATGAGTTGAAAAGTCCAATTTGCAAAAACTTTGTGAAACATTGGAATTTTGCTAAAGAAAGAGATTTTAAAGTCTTAAATCTTGAAATTTTGAGTTTTGAGGTTATTTTGAGTTTTGGGTGTCGGAATGTGATTCTATCTATTCCATCAGCTCTGGAATGTAGAATCTGGTCTAGGAGGACTTATGAAACTGAATTTGGAGTTACACTGAAGATTTTAGACCCAAAGTTGTGATTTTCAATTGAAATTTGATCATAGTTTGACTTTGATCAACATTCAGAGTTTGGAAGCTCTAATCAAAATTTCGATAGTTTTAGTGGTTTCGGGTGGTGAAACTAACGCTATAAATGGTCTCGTAATTTTTATATATTTCAAGGTTATTGTGAGTATTTGAGTTTTTAACTAGTTTTAATGAGCTTTACGTGTTCCAGGTCAAAAAAGACCTCATAATCAAATTTTGATAGTTTTATTGAGTTTGGAACATCGTTTCTAGTAGAATCACATGTTTGGTTTGTGTGTATCGGGTTCCGAACCAAACAACCCCGAGAGGTCCATTATAAGTCTTAAAAATTGTTAGTTTCTGAATATATGGTGCATCCTCTCTTGTGCTCCGCGTTCGCAGGATAGGGACCCGTATTGTCAAGCCCAGGGAGAGTACCCTAGATGTGGCCGACACCCAGAGACTATTTCTAGTCCTAAGCGAACCATTTGGGCTCATCACATCCATTCAATAAAAAAACTCTATAACATCATCGGAAGTCTAAAGATGGCAATGGGAAATCTAGTCTCAAGATAATATAAAACAAATAAGCTAGTAAGAAAGACACTAGCTCAACAAGTCTCAACATCAATACTCAACTCTAGTCTATTGAAACACCCTGTGTTTGCTCAGGGATGCCCCATAATTGTAGCTTCCTTATATTTCAAATTGGGAATATTTAAACACCCCTCCTTGTAGCTAGGAAAGACCCTATGATGCATTTTTTTTCAATATCTCAAAATCCGTGCAGAATTTCGTAAATCCGACCTCATATTCTTGTTCAGAGGGAAACTTTGTGTGGGAAAACTATTACATACAAGGTATACTTCATCCGTGCCAAGAAAATAATTTTTTGGCAAAACTTTGCAAAAACAGTAGCTATCCGCGACCAATATGTGAAGCGAACTTGGCGCAAACCAGTTCAAAAAATTCTGAAATTGCTCTTTTTTACTCTAGGGCAATTGGGTAATAACCCAATACTTATATACACGAAATTCCCTCATTGTTAAGTCATTTTGAGCCCTAAACACTAACCAAAAAAACCTCTCAAATTCCTCTCTAATCTCTATCAAATTCTCCGTCCATTCTCAAGGCTTTCAAGAAGTCTTCTTGGAAATCAAGGAAACCAAGTCAAGCCCCAAGTCCTCCTCAAGATTCAAGTGTCCCAATCACTTTCCGGATCTAAGGATTTCATTTAAGCTTTAAGTCTCCATTCAAATCTTCATCAAGGAAATCTCCAAAGTCAAGGTATGTGGGTTTCAACCATTGGGTCCTTTCACCCATGGTGCCCAATCCTCTTTTTTACATAAATTGCATGTTTCTAAGTTGATTTACTCAAGGGTCTTACTTATTAAGAATTTGCCTATAAACTATGTTGGGATTTCATAAAAGTGTGAATGTTTGAGCATATTTTGAGCTATAAATCTTTGATCTACTTTGAGATTTGATTATGGGTTTTGATGTATATTTTATGAAGGTGTTACCAAGTGTTGATGGGTAGTTTTACATTGATTTCACTTGCATGATTTCACTCTTGAATTGCATGGTTTTGTACTAGCATTACACATCTACCAACTGTTTGATAAAATGCCTTTTTTAGGATTCTTAAAATTTTAATGAACTATTGGTTGACTTATGAGTCAAGAGACTTTATGATGATTTTGGGCTTTCTAAAGATGTGTTTAAGTCATGAAAATATTGATGATATTGTATGGCCGGATTAAGCCCTTTCTTCAAAGCTTTTTCCTCTTGTGAGTCTTTGATGTTGATGCTAATGTAAGGGTAATGTTGATGATGACCTATTCTTATGTATGATGATTAGGCTCACTATTTAAGGTTAATGATGTTAAGAGATACTCATGCCATGTCACTATGTTTGTTGTAAGTTATTGAAGTATGATTATCTTACATATTATGTGGGATTTGACTTAGCACCGAGTGGACTAGAGGTGAGTCCCCAAGTTCTAAAACTACGTGCCACCATAGGTGAAGAGATTAGAGGTGAGTCACCAAATCCTAAGAGGCGAGTACCCTAAATATGAGGGCTTGAGGTGAGTACCTAAGTCCAGGCTTGAGGCGAGTACCCGATTCACATAAGGCTTAGTGGATTCATTTAGTAATTAGGAGGTTCACCTTGGCAAGTAACTTCTCCCTTTCTTCCGGTGTAGGGTTGACATTAGTATTCCAAGAAGTAGCTCATTTGGTCTTATTTTATGTCGGCTAAAGTTTCTTCCCACACTTATATATTATGTTCTATGTAAGATGAATGATTTGCCAAACATGTTTTACTTAAGCACTGATCGTACATGCCATATTGTTATTATGATATCTATTGCTTATCATTATGCATTTTGACTATGTTGCCTATCTCTTGTTGCATTGCATCCTACATACTTAGTACATTAAAACATACTAACGCATACTCTATGCCTACATGATATTACCATGTAGGAAATGGAGCTCTATTTGACTATTCTCCTCCACGTGGCTAGTTTGACATCTTGAAGATAAGCTTGGTGAATCCTCAGGTTTGAGGACACTATCTATTTTCTCTTTTTACTTCTAAAGTTTCTTTATGTTGATATTTGGCGTTATGAGGGTGAGCCCAGAATATGTCGTGGCCCCCGCTGCTATATAAGTTTAGAGGTATTGTTGGAATATTATGATGTATCTATGTTATGATCTTGACTCCTTATGATTTATGATATCAAAGAATTCCCTTAGCCCCGCTTATCCCTATTTTACTCTATTGTTGTTGTATAATTGCTTCCGCGACCAAGGATGTGTAATGATATGCTAAGAGGCTTGTTTAGGGTCCCATCGGGTTCCCCATTTGTCGTGTCACGTCTAGGCCCTAAGTCAGGGTCGTGGCATTTATGAAGCCTCTATAACTATCAAATGGGGCCAATGACAGACCTATGGCTACCTTAAAATAAAATAAATCTATCTCAAGTCTAACTCTAATAAGCAAGATGAAAATAAATGGAATGATCCTCCGAAGTAAGGGAGGCTCACCAACTCGGCTGAAATGCTTAGATCCTCAATGGTGCGCCTGTTGATGACCTCTAGTTCCTGCCTCTGCATCATAAAATGATGCAATGCAAAAAGCAACATCAGTGCATGGAATTTACTGATATGTAAAATAGCTTAATGACACAAAAACAAGTAGAATAATATAGAAACAACATCAACTCAGAGTAATACGCAATCAGAATGTCAAATGTCCATCTAAAGCAAGAATAAGGAGTACACATGTGACCCATCAACCAAATCAAACCTCATCAATCAACTCAGACTCAACTCAATAGAACTCAACTCAACTCATCCCATCTCGACTAAGAGTACTCAATGTGGGAACTTTCTGGGAGTTTCTCTTATCTAACAATAATCAGTTATGAGCCAGATATTGTATAACAATTCTGTTGATGTCACCACAGTCATTCCGTACTTTCCAAGTAAAGAACAAATCGAATTCATAATAGATCTGATCAATCAAGTCCACTATTATTTCAGGGACTTCCAATCAAGAGGGAACCTCAATGTAATGTAATGGTTCTAATCCTCACCTACACTTGGTAACGTAGTTAATGAGTGAGAGTTGGTTTTACTCTTACTCATTTCGGTGTTCGATACTCCTCCCAAGACTCAATGCTCATAAAATCATCCATCTCAATCAAATCATCTCAACTAGCCTCGTAGAGGCACTCATCAGCTCAGTCAAGCTCAGTCAATCTCATAGAGACTCTCATCATCTCATCAACTCAACTCAAATGGGACTTTTCGGCCTAAGATCAATCAACTTATCAACTCAGTGTTCATTTAAGAACTCAAGGACTCAATATCATCAATAAGAAGTCATTTAGATAGAACTCAAGAACTCAATAATAAGTACTCATAGGTTATCAAGCTCAATTAACTCAACCTCATACTCACATCAAGATTGCAATCAACATATTCAAGTCAAGGCTCTTAACTCCATCCCTAGGTTCATTCATGCATGCTTTCACAAAATAACATAAAGAGTTTATACAATAACTCATGAAAAGTATTTACTTTAAGAAATCAGTTTATGATGATCATCAACATAACTAATTGGATTTTATGTGTACATACCCTAGAGGGATACCTATAATGTCAGCAATCATCAATCCGATGGCCTTTTTGAATTGTTTGAGCACCATTACAAGGGTATCCGCTTGCTCATCATTTAGATTTATAGCTATTATGACCGAAAAGGTGTTGTTAGCTTCCAAAAATGCATATTTCAAATGTGCTAGAAGGGCCTTCAATTCCAACACTGGTATCTCTGCTATGAAAGGCTTTGTGGGTAGTGACTCCCGATTCTACAAATCTAGTTCTAGTTTAGTTTGGTGCCTAGGACCATAAGACACCCCTAGAGCATTTACTGTCTCCTCATAGTCTAGGACACCATCACCGTCGAAACTCATCAACACTACCTCCAAAGTGTCAACACCGAATCTTACCTCATGTGGCACTTCCGGCTCAGCATTATCAATACTATCCATAACAGAAACCACTCACATATGATTGTCTTTCTTGGATTGCTGACACACATTAAACACGAAGTCATCCTTACCGAATCTGAACTTGAGTTGGCCCTTCTCCATGTCTACCAAGGTGCGATCGATAACTAAGAAAGGTTTTCCCAAAATAACAGGAACTTCAAAGTAAACTTCACAATCAAGGATCATAAAGTCTGCAGGGAATATGGACTTTTCCACTTTAACTAACACATCATAGAGTATCCCCATAGGCTTATTCACCGTTCAATCCACCAATAACAACCGCATGCCAGTAAGAGTAAGGGCTCTCAATCCAAGCTTCTTATAGATCGCAAGGGGCATCAAATTGATATTGGCACCTAACTCACATAGTGCCCTTGTGAATGCCACATCACCTATAGTGCAAGGTATAGTGGAAGCACCTAGATCTTCACGCTTCTCGGGTAAGGACTTCGTAGTGATAACACTGCAATGTTGAAGCTCTTGAGAAAGCTCCTGATTCACTGCATTTTTTGGTAACCAAGTCCTTCATATACTTTGCATAACCTAGCATTTTCTACAAAGCCTCAATGAGGGGAATGTTGATAGATAGCTGCTTAAGCATAAAGAGAAAGTGCTTGAACTTGCCTTCCTCCTCCCTTTTTTTGATTCTTTAAGGGAGAGGGGGAGGAGGCCTAGGGACGGGCTTAAACTTATGTGGTGCTTTAGCTGCTTCACTTACCACATCCTTTCTGATCATCCCCTTCATCCGCATCTTTATTTGTAACCATCTCCTCACGAACATCTTTCTCATCAACCGACATAGAAGGATCAATAGTGCTCTTGTCACCCCTAGTAGTAACCGCCATACACTTCTCTTCATTCTTAGGATTTTGCACTGTGTTGCTAGGCAATATACCCTTCTGATGTTGATTCAACTGAGATGACACTTGATCAAATTATTGATCAAGTTGTTTAATAGCCATAGAATGAGACTCTATCTTTTGATTGATACTAGAGATCTCAGTTTTCATGCCCTTTAGGGTCTCATCCTGTGTCTCAGCCTTCTTCAACAAGCGATCAAACATCTCCTCAATTCTGGAGTTACCTGTACCTACGTCCCAGTTGTGTGGTGGCATAAAAGGACCATTTTTAAAGCCTTCTCCGCGACTCCAATCTTCATCCGGACCCCTGTTCCTATCATAATAACCTCCACGGTTGTCTCTGAAAGCTCCATCTCTACCATAGTTCCAACCTTGGTCCTTGACCTAGGCACCAATAGTCCTGATTGGACCTTTGGGCATTGGTCCGGAAACCCCCTATCTGATCATTTACAAAACCAGTGCCCTCCTCATAGTATGGCTCCTCATAATGTGTGCACGTGGAGGTTGGTGAACCACTGCGTTCACTCTCTCTTGGTTCTTCTTGATAACCACATCCATGCTTGTGCGAAGCTAAGCAAGTTGCTGCATTATTTCTTCATTAATTTTGGCTTGCTCTGAACCCACACTAACATCATATGAACCCTTCATAGAAGCTCTATCCCATTGTCCCTATGCACGATTCATCTTGACCACTTGCTTTATACTCTCAACAATCCTATAAGTGGTTTATCTAGAAATATGTCCCCCATTATAGTGTCAGCACAAGCCTGACTATTCTCATCAAGGGAACGATAGAAGATCTCCACTAAAGCATTATCAACTATCTTGTGGTCAGGGACGCTCCTCAGGCATTTAGTAAACCGCTCCGTTGTAGTGCTTATCGAATCACCAGGAAGTTGTTCAAAGTTGTTGATCTGGTCCTTCAACTTGAGCTTCTTCGATCTAGGGAAGTACCTCACCAAAAGGCCTTCTACAAATTTGCCCAGCTAGTGACTGAAACTCTATGGGAGCTCAGATAACCATACTGCAGCATTGCCCGTGAGAGACAATGGGAAGACATGAAGACCCACAATATCCACAGATAAATTTTATGTTCCCATCACACTAGTACAAATAAACGCCACATTGTGCAAGTGGCTATGTGGATCCTCTGATGGTAAGCCCGCAAATAGCCCATGTTTCTGCAGCATTTGAAGTGACCCACTAGAGACTGTGAATTTTATGTCTATCGATAGAAGCAGCAAAATAATTTTCACGACCCAAGCCTAGGGCCTAGACGTGACACACCGCAAGGGGAACCCAAAGGTATCCCAAGTAAGCCTCTTAGAACATCATTACACATCCTTGGTCACGGAAGAAATAAAGCAAGCATCAAGAGATAAAAGAATGGAGAAATTGGGGCTAATGGAAAACACTTCCATATTATCATAGTCAAAAGACAAGAGTCATACGCATATCATAGATACATAGCATATCCAACAAACACCTCTAATATATAGATAAGAGCGAGGCCAAAACAAAGTAACCGGTCTCACCCTCATAGTCAAAATAGACAATAAAGAAGAATGTGTTGATACATAATAGGAGAAGTACAGACTAAGGTCCTCGAACTGGAGGACTTACCAACTAGCTTGAATAGCACCAAACTAGCCATGTGGAGGAGGATGATCAACTTGGACACCAATTCCTGCATGGTGACATCATGTAGGCATAGAGTATGTGTTAGTATATTTAAATGTACTAAGTATGTAGGATGCAATGCAACACGAAATAGGTATCATAATCAAAATGCATAATAATAGAAAATCGGCATAATATAGCAATATGGCATGTATGATCAATGCTAGAGTAAAACGTGCTTAAATAACTCATGCTCATATAGAATATCATATGTGTAGAATAGACCAAATTAGATTTCCAAAGTATAAACCCCTTGGTAGGTTAGTGATGATGCCGCCCCATCACTTAGGTGGTGAAGTACTAACCCTTCACTTGGTTGATGAGTACAAACCCC
>JAPFFP010114548.1:0-18294 GCA_026153255.1 Solanum medicagineum | reverse complement strand
TTAACAAAAAAAATTTTTTTTTTCTTTTTTTCTCTATTTAATAAACGCTCCCTCCCCCCCCTTTTTGTTTTTTTTTTTGGCTTTTTCCCCCTTGGGGGGGGGGGGGGGGGGATCCCTTGGAACCGAATTTGATGAGCTGGAGTCTTTCCTTGAGGATAGGAGGATAAAAGTTTTTTATTTGTTTGTATATCTTGTATAACAATTTGGAAGTGTACATGGTCTTTTTTTAGATTACGTAATTTGTTTGTATCAACCGAAGCTGTGGTCCTATTTGATTTTTTATGAGTTTTAATGGGTACTCGAGGAGGAGCGAATGTTAAAGTGTGGAGTGTTTATGTGAGGTCAAAAATATGAATTTTTAGTCATTATTTACATCATATTTAATACTTTTATTTATTTATTTTGAGTATACATTTTATGGATTATACTATATAGTGTATTTTATTTGTAGGATTAAAATTGAGATTTGGAACTCAAATGAATTGAAAAGGAAAGATTACAAAAAGAAAAATCAAGCAGGTAGCTTAGTGGATTAAATTGAATATAATAATATAAATTATTATATATGTAGGATTCCCCTGACATATTGCAATTCAACTGCAATTTGAAGGAAATTTGAATGATGCTGACATGTGGCAATTGTCGAAGGCGGTGCCTCAATCACCGCATGAAGGACTCCAATTTCCTTCCGAATTTGGGCTTTTCAATTTGTTTGGACTAAATTATTTTATTTGGGGTTTATTCCTACACCTGCAAATATTCCATATAATTATGTTTTACATAACTTTTGACCTAAAGAGAAATAGAAGACACTGTGGAGGCTGGAGAATTTTGGTTTCATCTTTTCCCCTCCATTATTAATTATTTTTACATTTGTCTTTGAATGATTTATAGTAATTTATTCATGTCTATGTGGACTTAAACTTCTCGCTCTAAAATTATAGTAGCGAATAAGATGATTATTTAGTCATTATTAATTCAAAATATTTGTTTATTATATCAGTTGTTCCTACATTTCTTTAATCTACATTTCTGAGTCTGGCAATCTAAAGGGTAAATTAGTTGCTCATTCTGGATTCTAGAGTGTCACGACCCAAGCGTAGGGCATGGACATGAGACGGCGAATGGGGAACTCGAAGGAACCCCAAACAAGCCTCTTAACATATCATTACACATCCTTCGTCGCGGAAGCATTTGAACATCAATAAGAGATAGTAAAAAGCGAATATGGGACTAAGGGAAATCCTTCATATCATAGAAACATACTCAAAAGGGTATAGCATTAATACATCTTAAGGTTCCAACAACACCTCTACTACATAGATAGGAGCGGGGGACCAAGATAAGAAACTGGGGTCACCCCTGTTAATCATAAGCATACGTCAAAGAAAAGAGTCTTAATACTTAGCATAGGATCAAAGGCATTGTCTCCGAAATGAAGGACTCACCAATCTTGCTTTGACTAGTAGTACTAGCCCTGAGGAGGAGGATGAACAAGCGGGATTCTGGTTCCTACATGGTGACATTATGTAGGCATAGAGTATGTGTTAGTACGTTTGAATGTACTAAATATGTAGGATACAATGCAACAAGAGATAAGCAAGATAATCGAAATGCATAAACATAAGCAATGAATAAGCACATAGCAATATGACATGTATGGATGATGCTTAGAGTAAATCATGCTTACATAGAACATAATACGTGCATATGAAGTGACCATCAATATAGAATATCTAAGGCCTACCACCCCCTTGGAGAGGCGATTGAGGTACAAACCCCTCAATGTGGTTTTTGAGGTAAGAGCCTACTACCTTCTGAGCGAACAATCGAGATACAAACCCCTCAATATGGTTATTGAAGTACATACCACCCAATATGGCAGCACAGGCGTACTGCCTCCCGAGCGAGGCAATCGATGTACAAACCCCTCAATGTGGTTACCCGGGCCTACAATTCCCCGAGGCAGGCTTGGTCAATACACAATAGTATAGAGGAAATTAACACATATATACATTCTTTTCATCATCATAAAGTCATTCAAGTCATAAGGCATGATTTATACCTTCAACAACTCAAGAATCCATAACCGGACATTTTATCAAACACTTGGTGGGTGTGTAATGCTAGTGTAAAACCAAGCAATTTAAGTGTGAAATCATGCAAGAAAATCCATTGTAAAACCACCCACCAATACTTGGGAACATCCTTATGCAAGATACATCAAGACCCTTCATCAAATCCCACAATAGATCGTAGATTCATAGCTCAAAACATGCTTAAACAATCACAATTTCATGAAACCCCAACATAGTTCATATTCAAAATCATAATAAGTAAGACCCATAAGTAAATCAACTTAAAATCATGCAATTTATGTAAAAAGGAAACTTGGGCTTCACGAGTGAAAAGAACCCATGAATGAAACCTACATATCTTAACTTTGGAGAATTCCTTGATGATTATTGGAATGGAGACTTGAAGCTTGAGTGAAATCCTTAAGATCCATAATGTGTTTTGGGACTTGAATTTCTAGTGAAAGATTTGTCTAAGTGCTTGAGAGAGTATTGGGGAATGTCTTGTATGAAATAATATTGAAATATATCTAAGTATAGGTATTTTCATGTATGGGAAGACTTAGGCCCAATATCCAAAAGTCTTGGACCGAGATAGAAAAACTAGACAAAATTACACTGTGGCGCGCCCTGGCCGCGTCGCGCTAAGGGCGCGTACAGCTCTCTGGAAATTGTAACTTTGAAAAATTATTTTTTGATATGGTCGCTCTGAAATTGGGTTAGACACATTTTCCACTCGATTGTTTCCCCTGATCAAGAATATGAAGTTGGATTTTCGAAATCATGCATGAATTTTTAGATATCTGGAAATTATGATTCTGGGAACTTTCGAGGCACATTTTCGAGCACTTTTTGGGGTCATCTCAATATCTCCCCCTTGGGGACATTCATCTACGAATGTCAAAGAAACGTATATAAGGAATGTAAACAAGATAATCTCAGCCCACATAAGGATGCAAACAATGCACTTAAACATCATTTCAAAAGTCCCAACATAACTGTCAAAATCACCATGAACTTCTCAACATAAATATGAATGCATGCAAGTGGCATAGGGGATGAAAAATAAGACTTGAGATCACATAGGGGACTTAGAATTATTACATTACGCTGGAGTAGAATGGAAGAGATAAGGATATCACCTTTGCATGTCCGCTTCTGCCTCACATGTAGCACTTTCGACTTGTTAGTTCCTCCAAAGGACCTTAACGGAAGCCACCTCCGTATTCCTGAATCTTTTCATCAAAGATCTATACTAGAACCTCTTCATAATTCAAGTTGTATTTGATGACACCTACAACATCCAATGGAACAATAGCATTTGGGTCACCCACATATTTCCTCAACATAGATACATGCAACACTGTATGAACTAAATCTATTTCACTAGGCAACTCTAACTCATAAGCTACCTTGCCAACCTTCCTCATCACCCTTTAATGACCAAAATATCTTGGACTCAACTTACCGTTTTAACGAAAACAAACCACACCCTTCATGGTGAAACCTTCAAATAGACCTAATTACCAACTTTAAATTCAAGTTCTCTTCTCCTAACATCGGCATAGGATTTTTGATGAATTTGGGCTGTTTTGCAACCTTTCCCTAATCAACCTTACCTTCTCCATATCCTCCATAACCAAATTCGAACCCAACAAGGCCATCCCCCAATTCAAACCACCCAACCAGTGATCTATAACGCCTACCATAGAGGGCCTCAAAAGGAGCCATACCAATGCTAGAGTGATAGTTATTATTATAACAAAACTCAATCAATGGAAGATGATCATCCCAACTACCCCTAAACTCCAATACAAAAGACCTAAGAATATCCTCAAGAGTTTGGATAGTTCTTTCTTCTTGGCCATCCATTTGAGAGTGAAAGGTCGTACTACGCTTAAACATGGAACCAAGACCACTTTCGAAGGACCTCCAATAATGTGAAGTACATTGAGCACCACGATCTGATATGATAGACAAAGGAACCCCATGCAACCTCACCAACTCATCAATGCACAGCCTAGCATAATCTTCAGCCCCATATATGGTCTTAACTAGTAGAAAACGAGTCGACTTTGTCATCCTATCAACCACAACCCAAATGGAATCAAAACCCTTTCTAGTATTAGGTAACCCAACCACAAAATCCATGTTAATTTCGTCCCACTTCCAAATAGGAATCTCTATATCTTGGGTTAGGCCACCAGGCCTTTGGTGTTGGGCTTTGACTTATTGGCAACTATGACAACCGAAAACAAATTTGGCAATGTCTTTCTTCATACATCCCCACAAAAACACATCCCTCAAATCTCTATACATCTTGGTAGAACCGGGGTGAATAAAATAGGAAGAGTTATCAGCCTTATCAAGAATCTTCTCTCTCAAGCCATCAACACTAGGCACACACAACCTACCTTGGTACCTAAGGGCACCATCACACCCTTGGGAGAAAACCTCCACCATCCCATCACTAACCAAGGCCTTCAATTCTAACAAGGAGAGATCAAAGGTCCTGCTTTTCTTTTACCTTATCAACCAAAGAATATAACAACAACACCACCATTATCAACCTCTTCCAATCTAACCCCCAATCTAGCCAACCGATGGACCCCTCTAGCCACCTCTTTGCCACTACCATCAACATTAGCTAGGCTATCCATAGACAACCTACTCAAAGCATCGGCCAAAACATTGGCCTTACCGGGATAATAATGCACACTCATATTATAATCTTTAAGAAGTTCTAACCACCTTCTTTGCCTCAAGTTGAGATATTTTTTAGTGAACACATATTAGAGACTCTTATGATCGGTAAACACATCAACATGCACTTCATACAAATTATGACACCAAAGTTTCAAAGCAAAAATGATGGCAGCCAATTCAAGTTTATGAGTAGGATAATTCTTTTCATGCACTTTGAGTTTTCTAGAGGCATAGGCTATCACCTTACCATTTTGCATCAAAACACAACCCAAAACTATCTGGGAGACATCATAATACACAATAAACCCTTCCAACCCTTCCAGTATAAACAAAAAAGGAGTGGACATAATCTTATCCTTCAAAGTTTGAAAATACTTTTCACACTCATCGGTCCACACAAACTTAGCCTTCTTTTGAGGCAACTTAGTCATGGGAGAAGCAACAGAAGAGAACCTTTTTACAATTCTCCAGCAGTAACCTGCAAAGCCCAAGAAGCTCCTAATATCCGATGGGGTCAATAGTCTAGGCCAATTTCTAATCACATCCGTCTTTTTACGATCCACCTTAATACAATCCCCCGACACCACATGACCTAGAAAGGCAACGTCCTTCAACCAAAATTCACATTTTTCATACTTGGCATACAACTTCTCTTTCCTCAACCTTTGTAGCACTACCTCAAATAAGCCACATACTCCTCCTCACTGTGAGAATAGATCAAAATATCGTCAATGAAAACCACAACAAACAAATCAAGGTAGGGTTTAAAGACCCTATTGATAAAATCTATGAATATAATTAGTGCATTGGTAAACCAAGAAGACATCACAACAATTTCATAATGCCCATTCCTAGTGTGGAAGGCCGTCTTGGGAATACCGCACTTCCTCACAATTACTTGATGATACCTAAACCGAACATCAATCTTGGAGAAGTGACTAGCCTCTTGAAGTTGGTCAAACAAATTATCAATCCTTGCTAGAGGATACTTATTGTTTGTGGTTACCTTATTAAGTTGTCGGTAGTCAATCCATGTTCTAAGAGACCAATCTTCTTCACAAACAACACCGGTGTACCCCAAGGTGATTGTCTCGGCCTTATAAAACCGTTCTCCAACAAATCCCTCAATTGCTCCTTCAACTCCTTTAACTCCCCGGGGCTATACGGGAAGGGGGAATAGAAATGGGTTGAGTATCAGAGAGGTCACTGGGAAGTACATCAAGGAACTCATTTACAATCGGTACTAACTCTGTAGGAAGGAATTTGGACTCCACATCCCTAACCGTCACAAGATGATAAAGACACCCTTTAGAGATCAACTTTTGGGCTTTAATGCATGAGATAGACCTGCCCTTGACAACCACATCATGACTCTCCCACTCAAGGACAAGTGCATTTGGGAATTGGAATTTGACCCTACAGGTTATACAATCAATAAAGGAATAATATGCATGAAGTCAATCTATCCCAAGAATAACATCAATATCAACCATATCCAACTCAACAAGATCACAAGGCAATATTTTATGAAAGATGCAAACAGGACTAATTCTATAGTCTTGTCTTGCAACAATTGATGCAGCAATAGGAGTAGACACCTCAAAAGAATCACACAACAATTCGAGCTCAACATGAAACTTTTTGGAAATAAGAGGAGTAACAAAAGAAAGAGTGGCACCCAATTCTATTAATGCATACACATTTTTGACATACCGGTGACGACATCAGGAACCTCATCAACCCCTTGCCTCCCATGAAAAGCATAAAACGGATTGTCCCTCAAGGAACCACCTTGTTAGCCAACTCTCCTTGAAGGAACAACATTGCACCCTTGCCTAGTAGACAAACATCCTTACCCTTGTTGCAATTATGAGGTCAATCCATCACCTTATGCCCCACTTCCCCACAACCATAACAAGCATTGGTATTACTCAAGCATGGGCCACTATGACCCCTACCACACCTTGGCACACATCACTAGGACCCACACCACCACCACCTTGTGCCCTTGCGATGTCATTGACAAACCTCCTATTAGAAGTATGAAAAGACCCTTGGCCTTGATGTAATCGGCCATATTGGAAACTTTGGAACATTCTCACAAAATGGGTCCTCTTGGCCTCAGTACCTCTTTTCTTCCTCAACTTTTCCTGCTCGATTTGTTCGGTATAAGTCATCAAGCAGGACAAATCCATATTACTAATCAACATAGCAGACCGACACTCCTCGCTCACCAAGATGGATACACCCATCACAAACTTGTTCATTCTAGACCTTGGGTCGGCAACTGAGTGTGGAGCATATTTTGAGAGTTGTTTCAACTTGAGGACATACTCCCTGACACTCATGTATCCTTGTTTCAAATTCATGAACTCCACTATTTTTGCCTCCCTAAGCTTAAGAGGGAAGAACAGATTAACAAAAGCCACCTTAAACTCCTTCTATAGAACCATATTATTGTTCACCTTCTCCTCCTTTCATTGAGTAAACCATATTTATGCCACTCCCTTGAGTTGGTAAGTCGGCAACTCTGCCTTCTCTTCCAATCTAAGACCCACAGTAGCCAAGATTTTATAAACCTCATCAATGAATTCTTTAGGGTCCCTATCCACTTTAGAACAATAGAGCTCCAGTGGGTTCATCCTCATGAAGTCTGTCACCCAACATCCTTGGGTAGGATAATGAGGGGCTTAGGTCCCTTGATTAACATGATTAGCCATAGCTTGAGTTAGTAGAGTGAGAGCATCCCAGAGCTAACCATGAGCCGGTTGTTCTTGGGGAGTGCCGGATCTTCTTTCTCTAATGTTAGGCATAATCTAAAAATGGAAAAAAACATTTTTTAGAGGGGAAATATTACCTAACTTCTATAGCACGACATAGACCATGAAGAAGGGAAACATTTTCTAAAACGTCTCATAGCCTTTTACTCATAGTTGTGGTGCACAACACAATCATGAATAAGACCCTAATCAAGGTGGTGTGTTAGATGCCGAGGACCATTAATAACCTAGTGCTCTGATTCTAAGATTGTCATAACCCAAGCCTAGAGCCTTGACGTAACACGGTGAATGGGAAACCCGAGGGAACCCTAAACAAGACTCTTAACTTATAATTACACATCCTTGGTCACGATAGCATTTGAACGTTAGGAGATAGTTAAAAGGGAATATGGGACTAAGGGACATCCTTCATATCATAGAAACATAGTAAGCTCAAAAGACCATAGCATTAATACATCATAAGGTTCTAACAACACCTTTATTACATAGATAGTAGCAGGGGGCCAAGACAAGAAACTAGGCTCACCCCTCTTATTCATACACATACATCAAAGAAAAGACTCTTAGTACATAGCATAGGATCAAATACATTGTCCCCGAAATGGAGGACTCACCAAACATTCTTTGAGTAATAGTACTAGCTACGAGGAAGAGGAGGATCAAGCGGGGCTCTGGTTCCTACATGGTGAGATCATGTAGGCATAGAGTATGTGTTAGTATGTTTGAATGTACTAAGTATGTACGATGCAATGCAACAAGAGATAAGCAACATAATCGAAATGCATAAACATAGGTAATGAATACACATGTAGAAATATAGCATGTATGGATGGTGCTTAGAGTGAATAATCTTACATGGAACATAATACATGTATAAGAAGTGACCATAAATATAGAATATCCAAGGCCTACCACCTTCTTGGAAAGGTATTTGAGGTATAAACCCCTCAATGTGGTTATTGAGGTACACATCCTCCAATTGTGGTAGCACGAGCCTACTTCCTCCCAAGCAAGGAAATTGAGGTACAAACTCCTCAATATGGTTATTGAGGTACACATCTCCCAACATGGTAGCACAGGCCTACTACCTCCCGAGCTAGGCAATCGAGGTACAAACCCCTCGATGTGGTTACCCGAGCCTACAACCGCCCAAGCGAGGCTTGGTCAATTCATAACACTATAGAGGAAATTAACACATATATACATTCCTTTCATCATAATAAAGTCATTAAAATCATAAGCCATGCTTTAGTCCTTTAACAACTCAACAATCCATAACCGGACATTTTAGCAAACTTTTGGCGAGTATGTAATGCTACTGTAAAACCATGTAATTGAAAAGTGAAATCATGCAAGAAAATGCAATGCAAAACAACCCATCAATACTTTGTAATACCCTTATGTAAGATACATCAAGACTCTTCATCAAATACAAAACATGCTTAAATAGTCACAATTTTATGAAACCCTAACATAGATCATTGTCAAATTCATAATAAATTAAACCTATAAGTAAATCAACTTAAAATCATGCAATTTATGTAAAAACGTAGCTTGAGCTTCACGGGTGAAAAGAACCCATGAATCAAACCCACATACCTTGACTTTGGATATTTTCCTGATGAAGATTGGAATGGAGACTTGAAATTTGAGTGAAATCCTTAAGATCCAGAATGAGTTATGGGACATGAATTTTTAGTGATAAATTTGTCTAGGTGTTTATGAGAGTATTGGGGAATGTCTTGTATGATATCATATTGAAATATGGCTATGTATAAGTATTTTCACATATAGGAAGGCTTAGGCCCAAGACCCAAAAGTCTTTGACCGAGATAGAAAAACAGGACAAACTTACACTGTGGCATGCCTTGGCCGCGCACAGCTCTCTGGAAATCGCAACTTTGAAAAATTATTTTTTGATATCGTGGCTCTAAAATCAGGGTTAGATCCATCTCCCACTCAATTTTTCCCCTAATCAAGAATATGACATTCAATTTTTGAAATCATGCACGGAATTTGAGATATATGAAAATTATGATTCCGGCTTCCGAGGCATATTTTCGAGCACTTTTTGGGGTCATTTCAGAGAGATGTTGGAATGAAAAAAACATAGTAATATAGGGAGCTTGCTTAAGTCAGAAACTAGATTGATTCCTGTAAGAGAGACCCGTGACAACTACCCTTACACTTTGATTGGTTCAAGTAACGAAAAATAACATTAAAGCATCCTTATTGATTTTATCTATCCCCGCTCAATAATATAGTTAGGCAATCAATAAAGGTAGGCTAGCAGCGGCGTGCAACCCTATTTCAAAAATTTTAACCATGTGAATCAACAACTAGATTATCAAATAAATTAATAAAATTGATGCTAAACATGATTTTTCGCTAAACCATAATCATAGATTGATTCATTTATTGATTCTTTAAAGATATTTATCATCTTGGTTAATTTTTCTCTTCATAAATAAATAATTAGAAATAAAATAACTTGGTAAATAATTAACTGATAAGTCCTTCGAATTTGGCATCACGCTTCTGAAAAGAGCCACTATATTCTTTGGGTTGACCACGTATATATATATATATATATATATATATATATATATATATGTGTGTGTGTTTGTTTTTGTGTGTTTGTGTGCACACACACACGCAATTTTGACTGAGTACCGCTGATGAAATAGTGATGGCAAATAAGGGATAGGCCACATGGGCAGTGATATTTGACATTGATTATATTGGAACAAGAATGTGTAATTTTCTTGCTCTTCTTCGGTCTTCTTGGGATGAAGCTTTTAATAGAATTTCCTACTCTAAGGTTAGTAACCTGCCACAATCGAACTATTAGTTAATAGAACCTAGAACAGGCTCAAGGCAAAAATCTTCTTTCTTGTATCCCTTTGAATAGAAAGGTTGCCCGCTTGGACTGTAATTGTTGTAAACCCGAAACTTATCTGATGAAATCGGATATATGAATGAGTCATATATAGAGATATTATGGATTGCCTTATCTATATTCTGTTGTAACTGTTGATATTAATTTATAAAGAACCATATATGTATATTGTTGTGCTGGGACTTTTCTGAGTGCACGTGTGTAGTTCGGCGGTATGTGAGGAGTATTTTGTTCTGTATGTTTTACTTGTGTTAATAACCTCTTGATGAGTGCCTATTGTTTTGGTACTTACCCTTTCTTCTACACACGTGTGTAGGTGATGAGCCCGTTCCACTTGAGTTAGCTTCCTTCTACATGGATCGAGCGTTTGGATATCCAATATGGAGCAATTCATGTTTTTTTGTAGAATCTTGGAGTCCTTTTAGTATATCTTGTGTTCTATTTAAGGATTGAGACTTGGACTTGTATTTTCTCTCTATTGTATTCTACATTAGAGGCTTGTACATGTGACACTAGTCTTGGGATGGTTTATACAGATGATATTTGAGTGCTTAGCCTATCTTAAATCTTTATGTTTTCTGCTTAGTAATTCAATGTAGTAATGTAGTATGTAGATCCATATGTATAGTTTGATCCAAGATCAAATAACACATATACAGATCAATGAAAAACTGGGAGAATACTTGTGATAACTACATCCAAAGCCTTCGCCTCCAGACTACTTGGAATAGCATAACAATTGGAACCATGACCTTCAATCAATTGTACTATGCCTCTACTACCATATTGACCTAATTCATCATTAGCACCTCTACCAATAGTACAACCACCTCTTCCTAACTTCTCCCTACCATGCCCCAAGTCTATATGACTAAATTTCTAGCTCAAGGTGCTGAATCTCTGACTTGGGTTAACAAATAAGTACGATATGAGTCAGAATGAGTCTCAAAAGGCACTACATGATCATATGGACAAAATCTACACAACTATAATTAGATCTCAAAATGGACTACTGCTATGAAAAATCAAATGGAAAACTATAACCACCCTATCCAGCTGGCCTCTAAAACTAGATGAACTGTAACCACCTTGAGAAGTCGGTAAGGATGCATGCACTGGACTCCGATGCTAGTAGCTTGAGCCTTCTTGAGGTCCCCAAACTC
The DNA here is from genome assembly GCA_026153255.1 of Solanum medicagineum. Lineage (NCBI taxonomy): Eukaryota > Viridiplantae > Streptophyta > Magnoliopsida > Solanales > Solanaceae > Solanum > Solanum medicagineum. The sequence goes on along the minus strand of JAPFFP010114548.1, from coordinate 6,671 downwards.
CTCACAAACCATAAACTCTGCCTCGTTTTCCGTACTCATGATAGACTGGAAGGAGGATCCCTCAAAATTTAATCTAAAGACATAAGATCTAATAGATAAAATAAAACCCCACATAAATATGTATACTTTATCCCTCTCAGTAGGGATAAAGGATAGGGCATGATGAGATAACTGATAAAACATGCCTCTTACTTAGTAATAAACATGCTACCTAGCGTGAAGCTCTCAAATCTCATTCGACTCTCCTCTAGAACATACCATGGCATATAATGGTACTGGAAAGAACCTGAGGAGACATCCCACTCTACCATAGGAGATCCGATTGGTCTAGCTATTATATATATGCTCACCAATATCTACCGGTTTCTTTAAGCTAACAAGAAATGAACCTCTAGGATTATCTAGGCCCATAGTTTCAAATATCTCACTGCATAGTGTCAAGAACAGATAATCATCCTTGCCTTTACCATCCTGGAAACGGGGTGGCTTCATCTTCCTATGCCTCTTATAACTCTGCTGGTTATTAGTAGCATGAACTAGCTTAGGAGAATCTTTGTCGGTACTTAAACCAATGGTGGCTAGCCTACCTGACCATGAATAGTAGGACCCTAAACCATATGATCTTGTCTATCTGCTAGGGTATGTGAACCTCCATGGGTATTTTGGGCACTACAAGACTTTACCACGATTTGAAGCACATCGAAAACCCTCAAATAAATACTCTAAAGTAATGGTACAAATGCAGACTCAAGAGGAATATGATCTCCTCTAACCTCAGGATCAAGGAAAATAGCCCTCTCATAATATTGGATTGCTTCTCTTAAGACTGGGCCGCAACCCCTACCTCGGTCTCTAACTCTAAGTTTAGCTTGGGTCTACAAAACAATCTCAGGGGTTGTCTCCCATTTTCCATTAGAAGATGATGATCTAGTACTAGCCATCTGCTAAAAAAACATGTGACTCTCAACACTAATACTTAATTCTTGCATGATTAAATTCAAAGAAGTAAAATATGATTTTTCTAGCAGTCTCCATAACCTCTCCAAGATAAGCAATGAATGTATCCTTGTCAATCCTTGAGAATCTATTCAATTGGGTTTGCACACATATGAAACCTATGAACCTGGGGCTCTCACAAAAAATTATGACATCCCAAAAAAAAGTATAATGAAACTTGACTTTAACCTACTAAGCCAAGTGAGCCTAAACAGGAAAATAACAAAATAAAGGGAAAGACAAAGTGATAAATACATTCTAAATAGGAAAGTATAAGCATAAGGAATAAAAATCATAGTAGAAAACCATTCATAAATTGGTGTCACATGTAGAAACCTCTATTACAATAGAATAAGAAGAAAGTACTACAAGTCTTAATTATATTTGTTTCTCGAATAGAACAAAAAGAATAAAGAAGTCTGGTAGTCGTGAGATTAGGCTATAGGACATACGAAACTACCACTCAATCGCTCTTCAACATGGTCCGTAAAGAGAGTGAAACTTCCACTAGACTTGGCCTCACAATCTACACACATGCGTAGAAGAAAGGGTGTGTACCAACAAGTACCCAACCAACGGATCGAAACACACGCATAAGTTAATGAAAATTAGTAGTCCTTCCAATCCAACCACAATCCTCTAATACTATAACCCTGCACGTGGGAAGGCAATGCTATATACAATATATATACATACATATACATTCTAAGTACACAACATCTCAACTGATTAATCTAAATAGTTCATAAGAATAAAGTCAGCCATCAAATTATACTTAGCACAGATTATTTCATTTCAAACAAAGAATAAGATGAAATAGGATGGCATGACATGCAAGTAAATATAGTACAATGTTAAATAATCGAAATGCATGTTTGTTCTACAATACATATCTGCTAATATAATTAGACCAGAGTCCATGACGATCTTATATGGACCATGTATCCGCTGGAACCATTTTTTTTCTACGTTTATTTTTCATATCTTGTTGGACCCGTTTCCCTTCGATTTTTTATTTTTTGCCCTTACTTTTTTCACTTTGCTAAAACAATTTCCCTTTGGCATTTTAATAATGTGCAACCAGAACCAATTTCCTTTAGATTTTAACCAATAGTGAAACTCAATAAATATATCATAACAATAAAATAATCATTTTCGTATAAGCATGAGAATATGCAAGGAGTCCAAAAAAGTCATATATTTAATAGTCTAGCAATCAACCACAATGTTCTTTCCACAATTGAATCATCATCAAGAGTATCACGTGGTAGCTACATCATATTATTTCTCAAGCTCTCAAAATCACCTCATGTCACAACTTGATTTTGGTGGTGATGACAATTGTTTTTATTGTACCAAGACAAGTCAGCTTAAATAGATTTAAACAAGATAATACAAAAAAATGCAAAAGCTAAATTAAGATAACATTACTAATAACAAGGTTGTAAAGTATAAAGACTTAATCAAAACTATAAACCATCCGGAACTAGTCATCACAAGGTACAAGCCTCTAATATATCAAAATAAGTAGAGAAGATTCAAGTCACAATTATTTTTGTCTTTCAAAGAGAACAAAACTACTAATAGCATCCGATAGTCTCGAGAGTATGCTGGAGGAACAAGCAACTACCTCTCTACTAATAATAGCTTGATCCCCAAGAAGAAGAAGAACGTTAGTAGGATCTGGTCTAACTATCTACACATATGTGTAGAAAACCAAGGGTAAGTACAAAGATACCTTACAAGTTGACCTGATAATAGGTAGAGAAAAAACAGCTATGTACTCCTTCCATCCCAATAACTTACCTCCCAACTACAAAACCTACACATAAGAAAGGCTAGCATACCCAATATAAACAATTAAAATCTCATATCACATTGTCTCAATAGTCTAATCTTCACAAAGTACACGACACAAGTCATCAACATATATCAGAGCCCTTTAATAGTTCAATTCAACAATATATAAGGTTTAAATTATTCAACACATCACACTTAGCATATATATCAACTTCAAGAGAGGAATGATATGAAATGGAATAAATTCTTTGAAATATAAGCAATCCAATGTAAAGTAATCATGACACATGTTTGTCCTATGATGCACATCCACTGATATAATAAGATTGAAACCTATGGGGCCTCACATGGACCATATATCTACTGAAACCATTTCTCTTTGACATTTAACTTGCATATCTTGCAAGGACCATTTCTCTTCGGCTTTTGTTTCTTGTTTCTTTTCTTTTCTTTTTTATAGCTAGAATTATTTGCCTTTGGCTTTTCATTTCTATTTGTTTTCTAGCTAGAACTATTTCCCTTGATATTTTCATCATAAATAGGACTTTAAGTGTGCATGCGTGCACGCGCACTTGCACATACATGAGTGCACGCACACATAGATATGCGTGTGTGTGTGTATATATATATCCTCATACACAAGTGTTATTTTAATAATAATGAGTGCATACAAGATGTCCAGATATATCTCATAATCAAGTACTCAATCTCATTATCAATTAGCCAGAACCATTTCCCTTTGATTTTACATCATTAATGGAACATCAAGCAACTCATGTCATCATGACACATTACTCACTTTCAAAAGTATAAAAATAGGCAAGATGTCCATATTACATCATTTATTCAAAAATCTCCAATCATTTTCATTGTTCATTCAACATTTGAGTCATCATGAACACGATAAACAATAATCACATCATAACGTAGTTTAATCATTCAAATACTTCTTGTCATCAAAACTTAAGAAAATTCATCATTTGGGTCTTCATTTCACAGTCACTTAGTTTCACAATTCCAATAATATCTCAACATAAGAAATTAGCTCAACCTTTCACGTAAAGTAATTCAATAGCCAAACTCATGTAACATGTATCAAAGTTCAATAGCTAGAACAACATGAACACTTTCACATTCTCAACAATGGCATTACAAGCCCAATTCACAATATCAACTCATAAGTCAAGGTTGATCATAATAGACATCAATTTATGAATTGATCTACTCATATTATGATTTCTACATTCTCATTACCCAAATCATAATTCACTAGGAATATTCATTGATCCTTAAATCCTACATTCAAAGGAAATACTAAATTCAATAAGGTCAAAAATGTTTAGAATCCACTTGCCTTAATTTAGCCTATCAGTCACTCCATTGACAATGTTTTCTCCGTGCAAATTGAATCTACATTACAACAATCTTTAGAAATAAAATGATAATCACAATATGAAACCAACAACACAAAAATTATGTATTGGAGAAAAGAGAAAAATGGTCAAAAATCTCACTACTGAAAAATCAATACCATAATTTAAAAATTTTAAGATTAAAGAGTTCCTCTCATGATTAGGAGACCACCTATGGAAACCAATTCGAAAACAGAGTTGAAACGAGTTCACAATCGTTAATTTCATAAAAACCACCAAAATTTCTCAATTGAATCTTCAAATTTTGATGTTAAAATCAAGGGATAACTGATGGGTAATAATAAGGAAAATAAAAATATCTTTCTAATGAAAAACCTTTGAAAATTTTTTCCAAAGATTTCCTACCAAAGCTCTTAAAGTTTGAAAATAGAGAAAATACTCAAAAATGATACACAAGGGTCCGAAAAACCCAATCTGATGTCACTACTACGATAAATGTGCTGCTTTAGTGGCATCTAATTTTAGCCAGCCTTTGCTATAGCTATTGCTAACTCATTATAGCGGCTTCACTCTAGCGAGGTTACTAAAGCAGCCAGACCTTCACTATAGTGAGGCCTTTGGTTTAGCTAGACCTGCACGAGAGCATAACAAAAACTTCTTCAAACAATTTTAACACTTGAAATCAACCCTCGGGATTCAGTTTGAATTCCAAGAACATAAACTATATACACAACTCCACTAACTAAGCCTTTCGGACTCAACTAAATCATTAAAAATTAAATCTGAGGCCTCTCCAAAATCCAATTAAGCACCTTAATTCTAACTTGGGCCACTTCAACAACTTTGGGGAACTGAAAAATTATGGAAAATCTTATTCTAACAATAAAATCACCTCCTATGATCATCGGAACAATTAGAAAATCAGTCCAAGCACTGAAACTCGAAACATTGCCCAAAGACAAACCAAACTCAAACTTTAACTCAATTATCAACTGCATACCTAAAATCCTTATGACAACTCCAAATTTGATTTTGAAAACTCTCTTGGACAAAATTATATATTTCTAAACTATTGAAATTGATGAAATTCCATTCCGACACTCAAAATCTGAATAACTCAAAATTTCAAAAATTTTGCAATTCAAAACTCAAAAATCTAATCTTTGGGAAAAATCTCAACGTTTATGAAAATTTTCAAAAATCAACTTTTAAAATCAATCAAACGTGACCTAAAGCCACTAATAATAGGGGCAGAAAAGTAATTTTGTTAAAAAAAGTCAAAAATAATGTCGCATCTTGATCCTAGGTCCTAGGAGTAATATGACAAATGGAAACCTGAGAGTCCCCAAACAAGCCTCATATCATCCACATACACATCATCTGTTCAAAAGTATATAATAACACAATAAACACATATTTCTAAGGGACGGAAAATCCTAACAGACACTACAGGAATGTCACCAGGATGGAGATTTACATAATCAACATAGCACATAGCGCATAAGAACTAAGGGGCAGGGAAGTATGACTCACACTATGGGGATAAAAGGGAGTAAGGACTTTCCACATTCCACATCTCATCATGAAAATATCATTATATAATCAACATCAAGAGGTATACATTATCATAATCTTCATAGAAAATAAAATAATACATACACGCCATATAGAGAGTTTACATGATGTCCTACAATGCCTCTAAGTTATAGAATAGGGCAAGGCCTAAGACATGTCTGGGGCTCACCGTTAAAGTAAAGACATAAGAGAAATAGCATAAAAGGTAGATAGAAGGTGCCTTGTACTTGATAATAAGACTCACCACAAGTAACTTTCTCAATCAAAACAAACTCTCAAGAGGTGCATCAAGATAGTCTCCGGTACTTACATGGTTAGATCATGTAGGCAAAGTGCATACGTTAGTATGTTTGAATGTACTAAGTATGCGGGAATATAATGCATATGAACTCATTAAACCTGCATTCAATTTGACAAGGGAACATATATAGAAAGAAATATATAGGAAAGAATGTAATATGAATATGCCATGAAATCCATAATGCATGAATGTCATAATATTTTAAACATACTCGGGATGGGAACTTAACCGACATAATACCAATTGAGCTATAACTTCAAACTCTGTCGTCCTCCGAACAATGTATAAAGAGGTGACCTACTTGCCAAAGATAGACCATTAACATAATTATCTCTTAAAAGGGGCATAAACATAAACCTATGTTTGACACATAGTTATCAGACTCGAGGATTTATATAAGGGACCTTGGGGATATCCCTACTCATGCAAGTCTGCTCAGTACTAAATCATCATCCCATGAGAATACATATACATATATGTGCTTGAAAGGAGGCATGTCTTTCAAACTATTTTCATGCATATTTAGGGATCAAAGACAAACATAATTCATAGGGGTGTGCAACGGGTTTGGGAACCACCCGGACCGCCCAAAACCGGACCGGACCGCCCAAGAACCGACGGTTTCC
>JAPFFP010114538.1:0-18297 GCA_026153255.1 Solanum medicagineum | reverse complement strand
CCTGGGCTAGCTGAGTTTCCTTGCAGGTGGCTTAGTCGGTAAAACAAAGGAAACTCTGCCGGATTTTTTGTAGAATTGTTAATGTAATCATGTGTGTTTGTACCGGTAATAGTGCCTAATCGGCACTAGTCACGGCCCCGGGGTCGGGCTGTGACACTTCCATCTTGAGCTCTTTTCTCATAAAATAAGCCATGGGATATCCTTAAAAGAAGTGTCAATGAAAAATAGTCATTCAAAATTCACGTAAGAAATAAAAAAAAATTATTTTCAACTGGCCTTCACTATAGCGAGGGTCTTAGTTATAGCAATGCCCCTTCTTTCATAGGTTCATGTGTTTGTGCCATTCTATTTTTGTTTTACTTTGTAAAGATCCATGGACTCAATTTTATTAGTAAAATAGAAAGTTATGGTTTCAAATATATACAATAAAATAATTTATTTACCATAGATATAGACATTTTTATTTACATAAAAAAAGCCAAAAATAATTTTTAAAAAATACCTTGAAAAAGCTCAATATCGGTTACTTAAACATGAGGTATACACTAACTATATATTATGGTACACTCAAATAGCTGAATATTGATTAACTACACATAATACTAATTATATATAAAATATACACAAACTGCTCAATCTCGACTAACTCAAAATCACTTCTACATTATTTTAAATTTTTAAAAAAGAAATTCTCTCAACGTTTTGAGTCTTTTGATATATAATTCGAGTGAAATGATTCATGTTTGTGGTACACTAAATTTTTTTAAAAGAAAAAACAATAAAGAAGAAGATGACAATAAAGATGAAGACGAAGAATAAGAAGAAGGAGAGGAGGAGGGGATGATGATGAAGAGGAGGTAAAGGAAGAACAAGAGGAGGAAAAGGAAGAGAAAGAAGAATAAGAAGAAGAAAAAGGGAGGATAAAGAGAAGAAAAAGGAGGATGAGGATTGATAAAATTTGAAGCAATGAAGAAGAAGATGATGAAGAATAAGAAAGAAAGAAATGAAAAAGAAGACGATGAAGAAGAAGAAAGAAAGAAAGAAAAGGAATGCGGAGGATTAAGAAAAGGAAAACAATAAAGAAGAAGAATACAAAGAAGAAAAAAGAAAGAAACAAAGAAAGAAAGAAAGAAAGGAGAAGGAGGAAGAGGAGGAGGAGAAGAAGAAGAAAGAGAAAAGGAGGAGGAGAAGGAACAGGAGAAGAAGAAAAAGGAGTAAGAAGAAGAAGAAGAAGAAGAAGTAGGAAAACAAAGAAGAAAAAGAGGAGGTGGAGGAGGAGGAGGCGGCGGAGGAGGAGGAGGAGGAAGAGGAAGAGGAAGAAGAAAAGAAGGAAGAGAAGAAGAAAAAGCAAAAGATTGTATTGGTCATATTTTGGTGACTAATATGGCCGATCGATCATTTTTCTAAGTATATTAGTTAGGACCAATATATAACGACTTAAGTATATGAACTAATATTTTATATAATTTTCCTAAGATATACAGTGGAATGGGCCAAAAAAGAAGCCCAAAAAAATTCAGCTAAAGATAAAAGTAGAGAAAAAGAATCAAACAGAAAGAAAAAATAGATCTGAAATTGGCAGTCGATGAGACATAAGAAGCGTCTAATGATAACACTAAGAGTTAGAGCATCAAAGATGCCTATGGAGATGATAAAGATTTTACAACTATCATGATGAAACAATCTGACATAATAGTAGCAGCAAAGCTTATCTTCTACTCTTGATAATCTGATGCTTGTTCATGGGTCTATCCTTTGAAGGGTTGAATTGCCATAAAAGAGATTAGTACCACCATTTAAGTTTAAATTATTAAAATGCTAGCTATGATTTTCTTTTATGAGGTATTGTGAAGAAACTGGATCTACATCCATCAAGATCTAAGGATTTATCTTCTTGTTAATTTGGTAAGTATCACCCAGAAATTGGATCTACATCCATCAAGAGCTAAAGATTCATCTTCTTGTTAATTTAGTAAGTATCACACCGTTCTTCTGTTGTTGTATCACATTACCTTATTTGATCTCTTTGTGTCAACTAAGTCATATTGCAGATCGATGCTTCCATCTAAACAATCACACATTTTTCATTCCAACAAACAAGAAATTTATAAAAATTTTAAAAAATGATCTTTCTATGTAGTTTACCCTCAATCAATCGAGCTTAGAGAAACTATTGACAATTGAAGTAAATTCTAGAAACTAGAACAATTATATTCTCTAACTAATTTACTGCTCACTTCGTCCGATTTATGTGGCACCCTTTGATTTGGAACGGTATTTAAGAAAAAGGAAGACTTTTAGAACTTGTGATCTAAAATCATTCTTGGATATTTGTGTAGATGAAAATCATTTCATTAAGAGCAAAAAAATACTTTTTAAAGTCAAATTTGTCACGACCTGATCCTGGTCATGATGGTGCCTGTGATTCCACCTACAGACAAGTCAATTCTCAACCCAAGCGTACCTGTCCTAGCTCTTAGTCCAAACCAAATTGAAACAATAATAAGATATATGTTGAAACCTACCCAGAACCTGGAAGTCTGCTGTATAGAGCTACAGTAGACATAAGGACATATCGTATACATATATCAATAATTATAATAATATACAAAACTAGAAGTATACCTACAAATGTCAAACTCTACTTTACAAGGCCAATGTCTGGATGAAAAATCGCCATCAAGATAATGGAGAAAGTGAAGAAGCCAGAGCTGTCCGTGCTCATCAAAAGTCTGTTGAGTGCTCTCGAGGTTTCCCAACTCATCTATTATGGCCTATACTAGAACCTGCACCATTGGAAGATGTAGAAATAGGGGTGAGTACCAGAAAAGGCACCCAGTAGGAATCATTGGCCGACCAAGTGAAATAGTAAACAAATATAAAGCCCAAATATAAAGAGAACTACAGCAGTATAGCAAAACGAACTTAGATCAAGGCATAGACATGTTTGGAGGCCCTCAAACCACCACTGAGCCAATCAAAGAGTTGAAAAATGATTACTGAAACAAGCCAAGTAATAAACATCGATACCACTGATGATAACTGTGTAGGCTCATACCATAACGACCCCTAACTGAGGCCTAGTATTTTACGCAGCTGTAAGGCCCTAGTATATATACCTGTATGCTAACTGGGTCCACATAATCCCAGAAAGTACACCCTTGCACAATAAGGATGCCGATAGATAATCACAGAATCCCTCAGAACCATCACAGAATGCATAGAACCATCACAGAGCCCAACTCTCCACATCATCAAAATAAGGTTCAGTTGTACATGGGTCTAAGGCCCTAATGTCTAAGACTGAATGCCCCCTGAGCCCCCATAAGACCAAAGGCTACACCCACGCATAATCAGAGTGTGAACAGGTTGGAGGGTCCACGGGTAAGTAATCACGGGCCTCGCCCCAACAATCACAAGTCAACTGAGTCTTCGACCCTATACCGACACTTGCCACCCTATACATACTCCTCTGACCTGGACTCCAAACGAGTAGTCAACCAGGGCCGAATGGTCTGCCACTCAATATAACGGTCGGACGGATCCTAAGTGGGAGAAAGAATCCCCCTCTCATAAATAATAGTGTCTCATCTCAGAATGTCAATCACGGGGCCCAGTCCTACAAAATATCAATCATAGGGCCCATGCCCACAGAATATCAATAAACGCCCTCGACCTGAATCTCAGTTGGCGCCCGATAAGAAAAATTAGTATTCGTCACTCGGCGCAGAACTTGGAACATGAGGCGCGTAACCCATGAACTCGGATGCTCGAGCATGGCCACCGGTGATCGAATAGCAACAGGGAATGTCATCTGGGACTTGAGGTATCAATTAATCACCCACTCGACCAATCTATCTGGATCCGAAATTCCAAAGTCACATCGTACCCAAAGTGAACGTAGGCAACAATAATACATCATGCCTAGAGAGAATGTAGGTGACAACACTCTCAACCTCAGTATCCCAAATTGTCAATCCAACCCACATAATCGTAATTACCCTCTCTCGCAGATACAACAGATAACCCAAAATCAGATGAAATGAACAAACACACTATAACTATCAACAATGCACCAAAGTATATACATCACAATCACCGTAGAATCATGGCTCACCAAGGCTAAGTATACGATAACCTTGTCAATCATAAGTGCTTAGAGTAAACATAGACTATTACAACAAATCATAAATATCCAGGATACCCAAACACAGCTGGGTTATATTTATACTAGAGTCAAGATGCAGTATAACATATAATTAATACACAATCTCCTGGTAATCATATCTCAATAGCAACAGGCCATACACATTCATACAGGTAGGAGTCAAGTCAGAACACATGTCAGTCTTAGGGAACTAGCCCATATTCGGCCTTTCCTAGGCCCCTTCTTGTGTAAAGCAACTCATACGACAACTTTGGTATAACTTAAGCTAAGTCCCAAGAGGCTAGATAAATGGACGGATGTTACCTACCCAAAATCATTTCGAAGCCCAGCTGTTATCCAGGATTTCGCCGAAGGCAACCATGTGCCTCCTCACTGATAATTTGCCCTTCTTTAAATAGGATGCTAGTTCCTATGACTAGCCCACATAGATAGTGTTTCATCTGAAACACCTCTCATGTGTTTCAGAAATCCCCATAATCGTAATTTTAATATATCTCAAAATTCATACGTGATTTCAAAAATTCGACTTCATATTCTTGATTAGGGGGCAAAATTGAGTGGAAATTGGTTCTTACTTGGATTTTAGAAGATCCATAGTGAAAAATGATTTTCGTTAATTTTTCAACTTCCACTATGCATCCGCGACCAGTCCATGACATGGAGTAGGCACGGATTAGCACAAAACTATCTTTGTGATGGGTCCGCGTCGCAAGCTGGATACGAACCGATGTAAGTTTTTCCTTAGTTTCTTGTTTCATCCAGGGGCATTTAGGTAATGATCCAATGCCCATTTAAACGTGAAAATCTCTATACTTAGCCATTTTTCACCTTCAAGCTCTCAAGAAGACACTCTCTAAACCCTTCTCATATACTATCAAACCCTCCTCATACACTATCAAACCCTTCATTCAATCTAAATAATTTCAAGAGCTCACTTTGGATTTCAAGGACCCAAGTTAAGTCTCAAGTCTTGCTCAAGTCAATTTCAAGAAAATTCAAGTTTAAGGTCTGTGGTTCTTCATCCATGGGCCCTTTCACCGATGGATCCCAACCTTCTTTTTTCATGAAAATTGCATGATTTCGAGTTGTATTAGTTATGAGTATCTCTTATTCTGAATTATGAACATCAAGTATGTTGGATTTTATCAAGTATTGATTGATTATACATAAACATCCATTTCAAGCTTATTCCATGAATTGATTTTAGTCTATTGATACTATCCATTATTTCAATTATGAAAACTATGAACTATTGTGTAGTTTGAAATGAATTTCAAGATACCCTAAATGAGGATTTTACTACAATATTCGTGGGTGGATTTGAATTTATTTTACTCTTGTTGTTATACTCTTGAGTTGCATAATTTTGGATAAGAGACATAAACCCACCATTTGTTTGATAAAATTACATGACAAGAATTCTCAAGTTGTTGATAACTATTACATGATTACAATTCAAGTGATTTACTGATGATTAAGGGCTTTCAATCATATATTAAATTTATGCAATGTATATATGATTTTACAAGTGACAAGTTGAGCCCTATTTCAAGATTTTATCCTCTTGTGAGCTATTTATGACAAGTTGAGGATCAAGCATGATAACTATTTTACCCTCATGTTCAAGTTCAAGTAAGCTCACTAGAAGAGGATAAGCATGTGAATAAGCTACTCATGTCATGTTATCATGACTCTTACAAGTTACTCATGTTATTATCAAAGTAATGATTTTTTCAAGTATTTCCTGGGATTAGACTTAGCATCGATTGAGGCTTAAGATCGGGGTTCGACTCAAGTCTTTAGTCTCTAAACTATGTGCCACCATAGGATATTATTATTTCCCTAAATGGGCTTTTCTAGTGGATCCATCTAGTTATACCACACCTTGTCAAGGGGTTGTCATGCCTCGGTCACCTTGCTGGGGGGTGTCATGCCTCGGATTATATCCGATTTACCTTTGCAAGTAGAGAACACCTTGTCGAGGGGGTGTCACGCCATGGATTCCAAATATTAGTTCACTTGGTCTATATCGATTAAGGTCTCCTCCAACATATGTTTTATATATTATGCAAGTTAAATGTTTTACATGCATGTCTTATTACAAGCATTGATCATACATGCCATATTGAGATTATATCCATTGTTTTTACGTATGCATTTTGAATATAGTGACTTATGTCTTTATTGCATTGCACCCTGCATACTTAATACATTCCAAGTATTAACACATACTCTATGCCTATATGATATTACCATGTAAGGACAGGAGCTCCTATTGATCATCATCCTCCATGTGGCTAGTTCAGTTCTTTGAAGAAATCTTTGGTGAATCCTCAACTCCGAGGATAATATCTATATTATTCATGCTATGTTGAGACTTCTTCTTTATATGTGACACTTATTATCATGAGGGTTAGCCTAGGAAGTGTCTTGGCCCCCACTCCATTCTAAAGTAGAGGTATTGTTGGATACTATGTTGTATATGCTATAAGCTCGACTCTTCTTATGCTTTTATGATTATCAAAGACTTCCCTTAGCCTCTCTTTCCTTTTTATAATTGACTCTTGTTATTTTCATATATTACTTCCACAACCAAGGATGTGTACATGATATGCTAAGAGGCTTGTTTGGGTTGTCTTCAAACTTCCCATTCGCCATGTCACCTCTAGGCCCAAAGCTTGGGTCCTGACAAGCTTGGCATTAGAGCACTAGGTTGTTAACAGTCCTCGAAAATCCAACACACCGCATCAAGTAGACTCTTATTCATGATTGTGAAGTGTGCCACAATAATGAATAAGAGGCTATGAGGTGTCTTAGGAAATGTTTCACTTCTTCATGATCTATGTCGTGCTTTAGACATTGAGATAAGGCTTTCCCCCCCGTAACGAATGCTCTTTTGCTTTTCTAGATCATGCCGCTACTAAGAGGAAGACTAATGATAGCTCGTACATCTGAGGAGCAATCGTCCCCTCCCGCTCCTCTAGATGGAGGGGTGTCCCAAGATGAGTTTCGGAATGCTATCACTATGTTGGCCCTTGCTATGACAAACCAAATGAACCAAGGGGCCTAAGCTCCTCATGCTCATATTTCGGCCTCAAGGGTGAGAGATTTCATAAGGATGAACCTTCCAGAGTTTCATAGGTTCAAGCGACAGGAAGATCCCCAAGACTTCACCGATGAGGTGTATAAGGTGCTATCTATCATAAGATTAAGTTCGAAGGAGAAAGTAGAATTAGCGGCCTACCAACTCAAAGGTGTGACCCAAATTTAGTTTTCTCAATGGAAATTGGAGAGAAGAAATAATGATGCTATTCCTTGGGAGGAGTTTAAAGCCACCTTCCTCAATTGGTTCTTTCCTGTTGAGTTGAGAGAGGCCAAAATGATGGAGTTCGTGAATATTAAACAAGGTTCTATAAGTGTGAGGGAGTATGCCCTCAAATTCAATAATCTCTCAAAGTATGCCTCTCATTTGATTGCCGACCCTAGATCAAGGATGAACAAGTTTGTGTCAGGGATGTCTGACTTGGCGAACAAAGAGTGTCGTACCGCCATGCTAGTGAGTGATATGAACTTGTCTTGGCTCATGACATATTCCAAACAACTTGAGGGGGAGAAGCTCAGAATGAGAAGAAGTGGGAAGTCTAAGCAGGCTTGATTTGAGTATGGTTTTCAAGGTTTTAAGAGTGTCCGGTTTCAACAAGGTCACAAAGTCCAAGGCCAAGGTCCTCCAATGCTCCAAATAGGAGGTTTTCTAATGATGGGGTGTCTAACCCAAGGTTTCAAGGTGGAAATAGTGGAATGACTAATCCTAAGTGCCCAAGGTATGGGTGTAATCATGGTGGTCCATATTTGAGGAACTCTAATGCTTGCTATGGTTCTGGTGAAGTCGATCACAAGGTTGTTCGTTATCCATATGCTCAAAACAAGGGTAGATATGGTCGTCCTCAAGGCCAAGGTGCTAATGTGGGTCAAAGGGAATAAGGAGGCCAACAAGTGGGTGCTCCAAGGCAAAATAGGTTCTATGCTCTTTACGGAAGGCAAGGAGTGGATGAGGTGTTTGATGTTGTTATTGGTATGTTAAATGTTTTTGATTATGATGCGTATGCATTGATATATCCGGGTCCCACTCTTTCTTTCATTACTCCTTTTGCTGCTAATAAGCTTCATGTGTGTCCCGAATTGTTGTGTGAACCTTATGAAGTGTCTACCCCCGTTGGTGAGTCTATTATTTCTAAAAGAGTCTATAGAGATCGTCCCGTGTCCATATTGTATAAAGTCTTGCCTTATGATTTTGTTAAACTTGACATGGTGGATTTTGATATTATACTTGGGATGGATTGGTTACATACATATCATACTTCCATTGATTGTGGGACCCATAAAGTTAGAATCCAATTCCCTAATAAACCCATTCATGAGTGGGAAAGTTTTAATGTGGTGGTCAAGTGCAGATTCATTTCTTGTCTTAAAGCTCAAAAATTGATTTATAAAGGTTGCATTTACCACCTTGTAAGGGTTAGGGATGTTGAGTCTAAAGTCCTTCCTGTTGTGTCGGTTCTGGTGGTCAATGAGTTTCTTGATATCTTTCCCGATATGCTTCCCGGTGTTCCTCCTGAAAGACAAATAGACTTTGGTATATACCTCCTCCCGAAAATACAACCCATTTCCATTCCCCCTTACCGTATGACCTTGGCGGAGTTGAAGGATCAATTGAGGGATTTGTTGGAGATGGGTTTCTTAAGTCCTAGCAAGTCACCTTGGGGTGCATCGGTGTTGTTTGTGAAGAAAAAGGATGGTTCCCTTAGAATGTGCATTGATTACCAACAACTCAATAGAGTCACTACAATGAACAAGTATCCTTTACCAAGGATTGATGACTTTTTTGACCAACTACAAGGGGCTAGTCACTTTTCTAAGATTGATCTTCAGTCCAAATATCACCAAGTAAAGGTGAGGGAGTGTGATATTCCCAAGACGGCTTTTTGGACTAGGTATAGGCATTTTGAATTTGTGGCGATGTCTTTTTTCCTAACTAATGCACCAACAATATTTATGGATCTCATGATTAGTGTCTTTAAACCCTACCTTGATATGTTTATGGTGGTCTTTATTGATGATATCTTGATTTATTATCGTAGCGAGGAAGAACATGTGAATCACTTGAGGGTGGTGTTGCAAAGTTTGAGGGATGAGACACTATATGCTAAATAGGAAAAGTGTGAATTTTGATTGAATGAGTTTGCATTCCTAGAGAGTATGGTGTCGGATGATGGAATTAAAGTGGATCCTAAGAAGACGAAGGTGATAAGGAATTGGCCTGGTCCCTTGACTTGGAATGGATATTAGGAGTTTCTCGGGTTTGGCGTGTTATTATCAAAGGTTTGTGAGTGGTTTCATTTCTATTTCTTCCCCATGTCAAAGTTGACCCAAAAGAAGGAAAATTTTGTTTTTGACCAATGAATGTGAAGAGATTTTTCAAACATTGAAAGACAATCTTATCTCTGCTCCTATTTTGGCTTTAGCAGAATGGTTAGAAGGGTTTGAGGTTTATTGTGATGCCTCAAGAATTGGTTTGGGGTATGTTTTGATGCAAAACAACAAGATTATAGCATAAGCTTCTAGGCAATTTAAGGTGCATGAGCGAAATTATCCCACCCATGATCTTGAATTAGCAGCCATGGTGTTTGGTTTGAAAATTTGGTGTCATTACTTGTATGGGGTTCATGTAGATGTGTTTACCGACCACAAGAGTCTCCAATATGTGTTCACGTAAAAAGATCTTAACTTGAGGCAAAGCAGGTGGTTAGAACTCCTTAAGGATTATGACATGACTGTGCATTACCATCCCCACAAAGCTAATGTTATGGCCGATGCTCTAAGTAGAGTGTCCATGGGTAGACTAGCTCATATTGATATCAGTAACAAGGATGTGGCTAGAGAAGCTCACCCGTCAGCTAGGTCGGGGGTTAGGTTGGAGGAAGTTAAAAATGGTGGTGTAGTAGTTATTGATGGTTCCAAATCTTCTTTGGTTGAGGAAGTCAAGTCAAAACAAGACCTTGATCCCGCCTTGCTAGAGTTGAAGGCTTTGGTGAGGGATGGTGAAGTGAAGGTTTTCTCCCAAGGGAGAGATGGTGCCCTTAGATACCAAGGTAGGTTGTGTGTGCCTAATATTTATGACGATATTGAAAGAGGACCATAAAATTCACCCTATTCTATTCATCCCGATTCAACAAAGATGTATAGACATTTGAGGGAGGTGTATTGATGGGGTGGTGCGAAGAGACATATTGCCAAGTTTGTAGCTGGTTGTCACAATTGCCAACAAGTGAAAGCCTAACATCCAAGGTCGGACGACCTTTCTCAAGACATAGAAATTCCTACTTGGAAGTGCGAAAAGTTCAACATGGATTTTTTGGTAGGGTTGCCAAAGACTAGGAAACACTTTGATTCCATTTGGGTTATTGTTGACAGAATGAAAAAAGTCGGCTCACTTCCTACCGGTTAGAACAACTTATGGTGCCAAAAACTATGCTAAGTTGTATATTCATGAGTTGGTTAGATTGCATAGGGCACCCTTGTCTATTATTTCAGATTATGGTGCTCAATTTACTTCTCATTTTTGGAGGTCCTTTCAAGGGGGTCTTGGTACCAAGATCAAGCTTAGCACGACTTTTCATCCTCAAACGGATGGCCAAGCCGAGAGGACTATCCAAACACTTGATGATATGCTAAGAGGCTTCTTTGGGTTGTCTCTGAATTTTCCATTTGTTGTGTCACATCTAGGCCCCAGGCTTGGGTGCTGACATCATCACAGATAACCTCGGGAAGTGCATAGGATGTAGCCTGCTCTGAGCTACCAGGGTCACACTCCCATCCCTAAACGGCCAGTGGCTCAGTAGCAAAACTTCTCGTATCACAGAATGCAAAGCTCTCTTAGGGGTGCACTATACCCATCCCTAGTGTCTAGCTCTAATCACTAACTAGTGGCATAAGTACATAATAGATAACAACAGTATACAAAATCATATAAACCACAGGGCAACACACAATCATGTTTAACTAGGAAAATCTACTAGAAGTACTCAGAAAATATGTGGATAACCGCAGCCACATCATGCATATACATACTAACTAGATATAGATACTATATCTAGTGCATAGGGTAGCATGTAATCATAGATCAACCTCAATAGCTAGTGTATTTCGATAGCCCCAGACCACACACATATGTAGGCAAGAGTCAAGCTTAGTGTACATACCTGTCGCATATTCGCAGCTCCAGCCAACCCCTTTCAGGCCCTTTTGTAGTCATATAATGTAAGAACTCAGGTAATATAGCAACTACAACTTACAAAACCCTCAATACAACAACTACCGTCCCATCACATTATGTATACACAACACACTGATCACATTCAGCCATATACAAAATATATTCCACAACTCAATCCATAAATAATATACTCCTACACATTCAAACTCAAATGTGCAAATATTTCTGCTCAGTTTAGGGCTTAGAGAAAACCTAACGTACCTGGCATTCGATCTCTTGCTCCGAGTCAATCCAACCAAGCTTTTCCCCTCCGAATTACTTCCCAATGCTGCTCAGCTATTAAAACATAAGTCACAAGATCATTACAGTTGATTTGGCTGCAAAATCTCAGGAAACAGGTGAAATTACATCAATTAAGATTAAAATGAAAAAAATCAGGTGCCACACTTGAAATACTAAACCAATCCCTATAAAATAATTCCCTCATCACCCAGAGTTCATAACCAGAAATTAAGCCCAAAATGGACCCCAGACGACCAAGAAAAGGCCCAAAAACAAAGTAAAACACTTTACTGAAAAAACAATCTTTTCAAAACTTTCTCGGTCAAAATTCTCAAAAACCAGATAAAAAGTAGCAAATATTCAACATACCACAGCTTTTCTCTCAGAATGTAGAATACTTTAGAAACAAATTTTACTTAATTCCATTAAGAAATGACCAAGATATTGCAATATAAAGTTTTCACTCGTTTTTGATATATCAATGAAGAAAAAGCAGAGATTTACCTAAAAAAATATGTCAAATCCCAAATCTGACTTCACCACGACATTCCTTGTGAAAAACCTAGTCACTTAGCCTTTTGAATCACTCAAATAGAATGAAAAATAAGCATAAAATTGAGATGCGAAGTTGAGGGTAATATATATATATATATATATCCCAAAATAACATATACATAGAAAAGATGCATGGCTGACACCTCTCTGACACGTGGAATACCTTGAATGTGCCACGTGTTAGCCCCCCACCCCCCGAACCTGCCACCTCGCCCTCTCTTTCCAATCATTCCTCAATCTCTTTTTCATCATTTCAAGCTTGTTCGGACTTCAATTTTCATAATCGAACTATGTAACCCTATGGATTTCGACTTTCCGGACCCAATGGTACAGTCAAAATTTCCAACGGAGCTTTCTACAATAAAGTGAGGGTACCATTTCTTTATACGCAACTTTTAATGAAAAGCCTTCCGGAGGTCAAATCACATCAGCACATCCCCGGTATCAAACGACATGTCGCCTAGACAAAAACTGATGTTTTTGAGCTAACCGCGCTATCAAAATTCTCATCCAAGGCACGGTTCCTGAGAGTGTTGATAAGGTCAACTATTAACTGGTTCTGGTGGCCAACTTTGCAGCCATGATAAAATTGCACAGACATGCTCCTATCCTAATTCGACCATTCTGGCGTTAACGGAATTGCCAGAATTCCATTCCAAGGCCATTTACTAGGACTTTACTTAAAAACTCATTTTATGGGTATAACTTCCTGATTAACTAAAAGTTCCACATAACTCCCGAATAACCCAACCAATAATCACCCCAATAGTCTCGAGGTTAGTACACACATGCTCAAATTAATATAATAACAACAAAACCATAGAAATGATCCGGAGGTTCATTACGACATCCCCCACTAGTAAGACTTTCATCCACGAAAGTATGAACACAAGCATACTTGTAGGCTCCAATCCATACCACGAGTATATAAGTCACAAGCATGTTCCGTATTCCACAATAATTAAGTACCACCCTACCTATCTAGAATCCCACCACCTGTCTACATATATTAGCAAGTCAATGCGTAATTCTTCAAGGAAGTCTCAGGAATCCACTATTTGTCCCCTCCACTTAATCAGTAGACAAGTCATGAGGATCAATCGGCTAGACATGCATGTCAGTACTACATCAGCAGATGTTCGGATAATCATGGATGTTCATAACTGTACTCATGATTTACATATATGACTTTACTCCATTCCTGGCTTCCTTATAAAAGTATTCCCATAACCAACCACAAATGGCCCACAGGCTAACCAAATAACTGCAGACAATAGTTAATATGCTCTCACACACACACAAGGACAAAATCCCCTTCTCTTGCTATCCAATCCACTCGGCATCGCCACCAAACATTTACAAATATTGCAAATACTCAATAGGCTACCAACTCAAAAGGCTCTTTGTACTCCCTTTCATACCCAGAAATTCGTATCTCACTTCTCAAACATGACCCTCAGTAGTTATTACCATTCAACCCCTCATTCTATAGCATCTAACAATTAACCCGTGGCAAGAACTGAAACAGTATCCACTGATGCTTACAAGTCACCAAATCCTTACTGTATAACATAGTAGTCAGCCTAATAGACACCATCAACCCCTCGTAGTGGCCACAAAAGATTTAGGTACAACCCCCCCCCCCCAAGAATATGTTCTACCAAAACCTCCCTTAACAATATTTGGCCATCATTTAACTCAACAAAAACATTCTGGAGTACATGTAACTCATCTACAATACCCCAACACACCATCGATACGCAAAGAAAAGGATGTACAACAGAACAAGCTAGAGGTAGGGCCAACTCAAATGCAATCGGTCCAGCCCGTTCGGAAACCTCAATAGGTCTGACATATCGGGCCCAAGCTCACCTCACCTTCTGATCCGCAAGACTTCTCTCATGGGTGACACCTTCAGGACCGATCTGTCCCAAATCTCAAACTATACAAATCAACGTCCACGGCCGGCATAACCCCCGATGCCGACTTGGAGCTATCCTCAATAAATCTCAAGCACTCTGGACCTTGAATAAGGCGTCTTGTAACAAGTCTATACCATACGAGCCCTATGCTGTAGGCTCAAATCAGCAAACTAGAGTATGGCATCAAAAACCACATAATCTAAACAACTTAGTCCGCCCCTAGGGTAATGTCAAAATCGAGGCCATCTGACGATATTACTTGACTCGCGTATCACCATCCTGAAGAATCATCATACCTAATAAAAAGGACCTTCCACAACCTCAATATCTGACCTGGGATAAAAGGAGCTCAGAACTCATACTCAACAAGTGATGGGCGGAGCAACACACATAACACTATATAACCATAACCCTAGTACCAGGCAATCTAGTAAAATGGTCAACATTCCCACTGTAAAGCATAGCTAGAATTCCGAACAATACCATCCCAGCAAGCTAGCAATCTTAACAAGTCACAAGGATGGAGTACGACAGCTTAGCTGATAACACAATGATACCCAGTATAAAATAAACAATCCCACTAAGACTCCAGACATAACATTTTATTCCAAAGTCCAATCACCAGAAAATCAGGAGAACCGACTATCAAAAAACCATCACAACAGAATATTAACCATATAGAGACAAGGTGTAGTCAGGGGTATGACTGACAGCTGGCCTCACAAATATGATGTACACAGTATCAGACTACCCATTCTAATAGGTAAGCAACAAAACAACCATATATGTAAATCACAGGATTTGGCTTACATTTAGCCACCAATAGGGTATAATCGCAACATAGGTAACAACTACTTAGAATCCTATTAGGTAAACATACTATCAATATCAAAAAACTCAACAGGTAAAACTAGTATGTAAATAATTGAATACGAATATCAGGAAGGCACTGGCACCAAAGCTCAACCTTCCCTTAATCTCAACTTGTCTTGCCTTCAAGATCTCTATCACGAGTGCTCACAACCCATGTAACCTTTAACCCATAGCTGACGTACGAATATACGTATCAAAAACACCATCTCTAACAAGATCTCTCACAGCACAGTACATAGCCACCACCAATCAAGTACTAATTTCAATGCCTATCACTGAGGCCCTTCTACATTCTCACTGTCTCTAAGCTTCCTTATCTGGCTATTATAACTTGAGGGATCTAGCCTCTACATAATGGGCTTTGGGGGCTAGTCCCTATGCACACTCCTGCCCGGAGTCTGGCCTCTACCCGATATCAACATCGAGGGACGAACGAAGCAAAATTCTCAGATATGAAAGAAAACATTAACAAGACACACAACCAGAATCAATAACATATGAAAGTTCCTAAACATCTTGTCGCCTCCTAGAGATAAGCCATGGACGTCTCCGCACCTATTCATACGACTCTACTAGGCAGTAGCTCTGTACAGCTGAGACCAGTAAACCTTAAGCTCTGATACTACTTTGTCACAACTGGGTCCTGGTCATGATGGTGCCTGCGTATCCCACCTATAGGCAAGCCAATTCCTAACCCTAGGATAACTGTGCTAGCTCTCTTGTCCAACCCAAATCGATACAATAATAGTATATATGTTGAAGTCTATTGAGAACCTAGAAGTCAACTATATAGAGCTACAATAGACACAAGGCCATACCGTATACATATATCAATAATCATAATAATATACAAATATCAAAAAATCTATTGTACAAGGCCAATGTCTGGATGCAAAAGATGGCCGTCAATAAGAAGGAGAGTGCAAAGAAGCTAGAGTTATTAGTTCTGATCAACAGTCTCTTGAGTGCTCTCTAAATTCCCCAACTCAGCTATCATGACCCATACTTGGACCTACATTATGGAAAGATGTAGAAGTAGGGGTGACTACCAGAAAAGGCACCCAGTAGGCATTATCGGTCGACTGAGTGAAATAGTAAACATATATATAGCCCAAATATAAAGAGAACTGCAACAGTGTAGCAAAATGAACTCAAATCAAGGCATAGGGATTTCTAGAAGCCCTCAAATCACCATTGAGCAAATCAAGGAGATGAATATAGATAATTGAACAAACCTCAGTAATAAACATGGATACCACTGGCGAGAACTACATAGGCTCATACAATTACGATCGCCAACTGAGGCATAATGTTGTACGTAGGTGCAATGCCCTAGTATCTATGCATGTACGCCAACTGGGTCCCCATATGTCCAGAAGGTACACCCATGTACAATAATCATGCCAACATATAATAACAGAATCCCTTAGAACCATCACGGAATCCCATAGAACCATCACAGAGCCCAACTCTCCACATCATCAGAACAAGTCAGTTGTATGCGGGTCTAAGGCCCTAGTGTATAAGCCAGAACGTCCCCTGGGCCCCCATAAGCCCAGAGGATATACCCACGTACAATCAGGGTGTGAACAGGTGAGTGGATCCACGGGTAAGTAATCACAAGCCTTGCCCCAATAATCACAAGTCAACCAAGTCCTCGACCCTATGCCAGCAGGTGGAACCCGATCCATAGTCCTCGGACCTGGCCTCTGTCGAGCAATCGGCAATGGTCAAATGTTCTGAAAATAATATAACTATGGGACGGATCCCCTGCTGTAGAAAGAATTCCCCTCACATAAACAATAATGTCTTATCTCAAGATGTCAATCACGGGGCCCAACCCCATAGAATATAAATCACGGGGCCCAGTCCCACAAATATCAATTGAGACCCTTGATCCAAATCTCAGTCGGCGCTGCATCTGCAGAATAATTATCCATCGCCCAGTTTTCTGGCACGACCACCGGAACTTAGAACACGGGGTGCGTCACCCGTGAACTCTGATACTCAACCGTGGGAGCTGGTGCTCGAATAGCAATGGGAAAAGTCATCTGGGACTCGAGGTATCAATCAATCACTCACTTAACCAATCTATCTGGATCCAAAATTCCAAAGTCATATCATGCTTAGAGTGAACGTAGGCGACTATAATCGCATCGTGCCCAGAGTGAACATAGTTGACGACACTCTCAACCTTGGTATCCCACAACCTTAATCCACCCCACATAGCGGTAATCACCACTGCTCGCAGATACAACAGATACCACAACATCAGATGAAATGAACTAACACACCACAACTGTCAACAATACACCAAAGTATATACATCACAATTCACTGTATAATCATGGCTAAACAAGGCCAAGTATACCATAACCTCATCAACCACAAGTGCCAAGAGTAAACATAGACCATTGCAACAAAGCATAAATATCTAGGATACCTAAACCCAACCGAGTTATATCTATACTAGAGTCAAGCTGGAGTACGACGTACAATCAATGCATAGTCTCCTGGTCATCATATCTCAGTAGAAACAAGCCATACACAGTTATACAACTACAAGTCAAGTCGGAACACTTGCCAGTCTCAGGGTACTAGCCCATATTTGGCCTTTCCCAAGCCCTTTCCTGTGTAGAATAACTCATAGGCCTGCGTCAATATAACATAAGCTAAGGCCCAAGAGGCTAGATAAACGGAAAGATGTCACCTACCTAGAATCCTATAGAAGCATAGTTACTATCCATGATTTTGCCCAAGGCAACCATGTGCCTGTTCACTGATAATTTGCCCTTCTTTGAATAGGATGCTAGTTCCAAGGACTAGCCCACATAGATAGTGTTTCATCACAGATAACCCTCGAAAATGCGTAGGATATAGCCTGCTCCGAGCTACTAGGGTCACACTCCCATTTCTAACCAACCAGTGGCTCAGTAGCAATACCTCTCTTATCACAGAATACAAAGCTCCCTTAGGTGTGCACTATACCCATCTCAAGAACATGGTGTGTCTCTCCAGTCACTACTTAGTGGTATAAGTACATAGCAGATAACAATAGTATACAGAATAATATAAACCACAGGGCATCACAGAATCATGTTTAATCAGGAAAATCTACCAGAAATAATTAGAAAAGATGTAGATAACTGTTAGACCCCGTAAATTAACTAGTCAAAAGGTAATCGTTTAACTGGAAGAGTTAAGGCGAATATAGCGTAATCTAA